>VMDR010002634.1:0-87102 GCA_007922815.1 Macrotus californicus
CATTTTTCTTGATTTAGTATCCTCATTTCTATTTGAGATATGTATTATTATGCAGTTATTTATTCATTTGCATACCATGCATTAAATCAGTGAGAGGATTTATTACACACATATAATATTTTAAAATACATAACACTAAAATTAAATATGCACAAACGTGGGAGAAAAGACAAAGGAAACACTGGTTTGGGTTCTGGAGGATTGTGCTTCCACGACAGACCCGGTATCACTGTCCTCTCAGGAAAACCCAAAATTCAACCAGTATGTCCCCTGGAGAAATGGAACACACGGGGTAAGCTACGACAGTTAGAAAGTCTGAAGCAGCCAGAGGGGTAAAGGAAACGTCCGCAATGGTTAGTATCTGCAGTGGGCTGCCGCCCTCGGGGGCCACAGGGGCAGAAGGGGAAAGGGTGTTACCTGCAGCACCCGCAGGGCCCGGCCAAGGTGGGGTCGTCATCCGCTGGGGCTGATACCTTGAAGCTCTCACTGCTGGGGCCCCGGTGCGGGACTTCAGGGCCCAGTCTGTTGCTAGTGCGGGAGTTCAGGGCCCAGTCTGTTGCTAGTGCGGGATCCCTGGGGCCCACAGTTCCCGGGGGCAGAGCACCGTGCCGCCAGGGCTGCTAACGCTTCCACTGCAGCAGCCGTCACTCATCTTTACTTGTAGCCCAGAGAACATGCGCTGCTGCTGGAACCCGACCGCCTCGGCAGGACCCTCGCCCCGGCGACCGCTGCTGAAGGCTCTGCCGAAAGCGCTGCCCCCGCTCCTCTAAAAGAAGGAGCAGCTGTGGGCCTTCTCTTTCCTCTGGCCTCCCAATCACCTGCCATTACCTCCCATTGTCAGAGCCTTATAGAAGCCAGCTGCCAAAGAAATCTCAGGAAAGCCCTGCAGATTTCAGGACTCCAGCCTCCTGGGATAAAGGGCCGCAGGCAGGAGATGAGATATGGCTGAGAGCAAACAGGTACTGACCCTGTCTGACCCCAAAGCCATTGCCAACCTGCAGGCTCCTTTTGCAGACATCAGTCTTGAGTTGTCATCCGTTGTCTTCAAAGATGCCTTACATTGCTTTCTGTTAGTTCTCTTCTGCTCATTTTGAAAGTAGAATATGTATTCTATCCTTTTAGTTGTCTCCGTAAAATTTAAAAATTCTATGTTGTCAAATGAAATAAAATTTATAATGTAAAGTTCTACTCAGTGACCTTGCTCAATTCATTTGCTCTAATTATTTAACAGATTCTTTTGGATTTCTCTACATACAATAAAATTATCCTTGGGCAAATGGCAATTTGTTTTCTACTTTCCAACATTAAACCTTTTATGAAGGCATGTGTTTATTTGCCTTTTCACTTTTGCTTTATTGCTCTGGCTTGTATCTCAAGCACGATCATACTATTGTATCATGTTTCTTCACCTGGTGTGCTTCTCGCCTGGTGGGTCAGGTGTTTCAGCAGAGCTAATGTTTATAACAGTTAAGCTTTTCTCTTCTGACTAAAGTTATGTTTTTCACTTTTATATATATTGTCTCCCTCTGTAAGTATCTGAACAATCCATGAATACACATAATAAGTCACATCACGATTCATGAAACTCAACGGAAAAATAAGCCATCATAATCCAAACATAACCCGGAAACACTACATCTGTTACCAGGTTCATTATGAGAAGCAATAAAAAAATTCAAAATTTGAAACTTGGTTTCCAGTGAACAATGTTAGGAGAGCTTTCTAGTCTAAAAATACAGTCCTGTTTTCTTCTCTGTATGTGCTTCTGTCAATCTGGACTAGAATGAGGCAGGAGAGCGAGTAGCGTGTGGCTCAAACGTCACAGATCACCGGTGTCTTTCTGCATCTTAGTGGGGTCCATTGAATGAATGTTTCTTTCTTTGCTACTTTGCTGTACATCCTTAGACCTGTTTCCAGAAACTTTAAATGCTTGGATTATTTTTTATAGTTTTCACTAGCTTTGCTCATTTCACTGGAGATTAAATTTACAGAACTCTTCATGCTGGCCCCTTACAAAAGGAGCTCTGCGGAGCTTCGATCTTAAAGGGAAGATAATGGAATGATGGTCTGAAACTAGTTAAAGTCTTCATATCACTGGCTTTTGTTTTGTGTATCCTGCTAATTTATTGTCATATCCCTGGTATTGAGGACAATATGACTAAGGGAATTGGTATTTCTCTGCTACCTATTTGATTTAAAAAAAAAGACTTTTACAAAACTTTTAGCTTTAATCCTCTACCTTATATTTCTGACATGATGACAGAATAGATTGGTATCAGAAATGAAAGAGAAACTTCAGATTGCCAGAAATGGCTAAATATAAGGGACATTTGCACTAATAAGTAGCTGTATGATCTTGGGTTGATGATGAGGATCACATGATTTTTAAATAGCATCAATCCAGTTCTCTGCGGCCAAGTAATTATTTCCGTTAATTACAATAACCCAGAGGAACCTGCAGACAGGGCAGAATTATATAATTCTAGAGTTCGAAATGATCTGACTGGGTGTTTGGCCCAACCAGTTCATTCACAGCAGCAAATTCTGGAGGTCCTTATTAGTGTCAGATATGAGCCCAAATTCACACCTTTGATCAAAGATCATTATAATTTCTTCCACTGTGCTGCTTTTTCTAACGATCTATTATTCTCAATTTAATGGCTGTTTGAGCCAAAATTGACGACAGTTGCCAGGAGGAAAAATTTCAAATGCTTCGACCAATTTTTCTAAATTCTCATCTACGTGTTGGGAACTGTTCTAGTTTTGGGGACATAGCAATGAACAATAGACCAAATTACTATTCTGTAATTTACAAGACATAAGAGTGGACTTGGGACTCAATGGTTTTCAAAATGGGATCAATTATTTTGGAAAGAGAGGGACATAGGATATAGGAGACATAAAGACCATTTTTAAAAATTTAAAACTAAAAAACAAGGGTGATACTGAGGAAAGAGAGAGGCGGAGTTAACAGGGTTTGTTCACATGGAAAACCCTGGAAGCCTCTCTGTCAAAGGTGTCAAACTCATTTTCACCAGGGGCCGCATCAGCCTTGCGATTGCCTTCAAAGGACCGAATGTCATTTCAGGACTGCGTAAATGTAACTACTCCTTAACAGTTAAGCGAGAGCTCAGCGCTGCCACCAGGTAGAAATAAGGTGTAGGGCCGGATTCGGCTCGCAGGCCTTGTGTTTGCCACCTGTGCTCTACGCCATGCCCGTGGGGCTCCCTTTAATGATCTAGGCCACAGTAGTGAACTACAGCAGGTACTAGGCACATGTGGTCACCAAGCGCTTGAAATGTGGCTTATATGGCACAGGTCTAGGCAGTGAGGGCCAGGAATACTAATATACGAGTTAGGAGATCAATAACTCATCCCCATTGTGCATAGGTCAGATTTAACACTGGAAGTCAAAACATAAAATGCAGGAATGAAAGACAACCGGGTCTGGAACACTTGCAGCAAACCCCCTTCTGTCCATCAATGATTACACCATCGAAAACATTAAAACTTAAGAGTCTGAAACTGGGCTAGCCTAATTAGAAATATGCTGTAATCATGCAGGCGTGCATACCGGGACCTCTGGTGCAATGCTTCTCACAATATAAACATGCTGGTGTTTGTGGAAGAGCCGCTGCCCACACAGTGCCTGAGACAGGCAAGTACCCTAGAGCCTCCCCCACCCAACACCCACAGGCAGCATCAGATCCACTGTCATCCTGAGATAAGGAGGCAGCAACACAGGGAACCCCTTGTTACAAAATCCAAGTTGAGCAAATAATCTGATTGACAAGTCCTCGCCCCATAACTCCCACCACCGGGTCACCTTATTTCAGAAGATACCCCCAAATACTATCGTTTGGAACAAGAGAAAAGGAATCTATCAAAATGTTTTAACCTAAACGAAAGCATCTTAATGGGCGAGGTAGTCAAGTCCCTAGCCAAAGCAGGAAGTGTCTGTCATTGTCCTTAACAGGTGGTTACATGACAACTCACCATCAGGCTGCATGGCTCTGAGTCTCACAAGTCAGGCAAACCTACTTTTGAAAATCACACGTTGCTAACATTTGCCTCATGCTGAGCTCCGGTATCTCAACCTGAAACTTCCACACTTTGCTGCATTTTTTTTCCCTCTTAGTCCCGTTAAAACTACATTGAATAAATCTCCAACTTATCTCCAACAAGAGAGCGCTTCAACGGTGTCACGTTATAAACTCTCTCCTTGCCCCTTCCTATCTAAAAGAATCATCTTCCCCAAGTTCAATATTCTTTATTCTGCCAACACTTCCTCATCTGATTTTAACTTAGAAGTGCTCAGCAAACAGGTTTGGGTCTGTTAGTAGCATCTGATCTACTCTGAATCCAAAAGTATAGGTTTGAATTCCTATTGTTGTTTCCATATTTAGGATTAAAAAACTTCTCCCAAGTGTTTCAGCATTTCATTTTTAATACTGTTTTTATCATCCAATAGTTTAGCTGTAGTTACAGTTTTTGCAACACCCATAGAATTTCTTCATGTGTTGGATCTCTCAGCCAGTCATTTTCAGCGGGCGTTCCACAAGAATTTGTAAAACATGCAGCACCTGACTATTTAGTCAGGGGCACTGACCTTTTCCCTTAGATTGTCAGATTTAAAGAAAATGACAACAGCCAACACAATAGCTGTCTAGTGTACATGGATCAAAATCATATCTATTTTTTATCAGATTGGCAAAAATATATTTTTTGATGTACCACAGAATTTTAATAATTAGTTTTTGTGAGCCATAACATGAAAAAAGTTGAAAATTGCTGTCCTAAGCTGTTATAACATGCTGAATAAGATAAGTTAATGACCAAAAACCTAAATATATCATGTCACTAGAAATGTTTAAAAATTCTGATTAGCAAGGATACGTTATGCTCTCCACAAAAATTTGGAAGATAAAACACTGAACAAATATTTGCTGAATGTCTACTACTTGTTGGGTACTCATCTAAGAAAATAATGCTAAAATGAATAAGACAGAACAAGACAGAAAATTCATACACCTTTCCTTTATGAAGAGTTTGTGCATAGTGCCTTAGGGTAGGTATAAAATTAACCACTGACCCTATTTTCAGTGCTGTCATCTACAATAGCTATGTAGAAAGTCTATTTCCTTCAGGATCTTATTAGACTGCAGGTAACAAAACCCAGCTCTAATAGCTTAAACAATGAAAGATTAGTTTTTGTTTTATTTTTTAAGCCATACATTCAGCTTTCAACCTCCTGACAGATAATATAAAATGAAAATGCATGTATTTACCTAATTCATGTTGTATAAATATACCATTAATATTTCTTGCTCACATAAACAACAATAGTCAAATGCACATCAAAGGACCTCTATTCACATTGTGCAAGCACCTGCCTGTTAAGTTCAGAGCTCCAGGGAAGTCTGAGCCGGAGCACATGCCCTAAATTCTCCCAGCAGAAGCACCTTATTCTATGAATCTCAGGTCTTTAGAACAGCACACTCATGCACAGCTAAGGATGGCTGAGGAGAGGGACAGAGAGGAAGAAACAGAGCCCTGGAAAGTGTCTTGTCCCAGGAAGAAGAGCCTTCATGCAGATAGACCCACCCAGCAGCGGGGAGCCCGGAAGTAGAAGAGAGATATGAGGCTGCACTTGGACTTGCATACAGTAAGCAACTCCACCCACACGTCACCATGGCCTGACCACCTGCTCCGCACACTGACTCATCCAACCAGTAGCTCTCTCTCCTTTGGAGACACTGAGAATGGCATTGGCAGACATGAGTGTGGCCTGAGGGGAGCCCGGCATCCCCACCTCTCTCTCAAGCCCTCGCGTTTCTATTTATTTTGATCTATGCTCAGTAGCAGCTAAGTCAAGCTTCAACCAGGGAAATGGTGTCTCTCTTAGAAGAGCTTTTTGTAGCCTCCAAGGCCAAGTAGATTGGGAAATTAGGTTTGTTTTCCCTCCACCAAGTCTCTGAAGTAGGCCAGAACACAGCAGACAGGAACTCTGAAACACGTTTAACACTAGATTAAATTCTCTCCCCATCCTGCAGGCCCGGCTCCATGGCCCGACACGGTTCACAGGACAGTCAGACAAGGAGCACCGCGCAGGAGTCAAAACTCTCCTATGACACGTAACAGAGCAACAGTCCCAGGCAACACGTGAGCAAAGAAAGGAGTTTGCTCTTTCACAGAACTGAAGAATCCAGATGTGACCCAGCTTCAGGCATGTCCATCTCTCACCTCTTCTACCTTTGCGTTGGCTTCATTCCCAGGCAGGTGCTTTCCAGACCATTGAAAAGAGTCATCACTGTCCCAGAGTGTGCATCCTCTCACCTTCCTTGTCCTGAGATGGATGGGACCTCAAGGCTGTGTCACAGGCCCACCCCTGTGACTCTTATGACCCAGGACTTGAACCTGCCTCTACCCTGGAGTCAGAGAGATCGGCTACTCCTGACCACACAGCCTGCGGATCAGAGAATGATGACAGTTCAATAATGTAAACGGGGGCGTTTTATCAGCAGAGGGGGGATGGATACCCCACAGGACCCAAGTAACAGATGCTTCAGTGACACAATCAGCTGTAATATTCCAAACATGAGAATGGAACATTTTCCCAAATTTGAACATAATGAACAATATTCCATTATGATTTTACCACACAGAAAATAAAGTGCCAAATGAAAATCCCATCTCCTTGTGCACTGAAGTCTGAAAATATTCAAGCCCGATATTCTTTCCCTCACAGTTTTCTTCTGCAGCTTAGTTCAACACCACAGATTTCTTTGAGAAATCAGGAATAACCAAGGGCTTTAATCTGGCATTATGAAGCTTGGAAGTGATATCCTCCACTGAAGTAAGTGCAATTCTTTAAACATATCCCACAGTTGAGCTAGTGCATGCAAGTCTCCTGTTTACCAAGAGAGAAGTCAGTACACAACAATCCCTACTCCTTAAAAACATTTAGAAAGCAGGCATAATTCCTAGCTAGCTAGGCACATCGCTGCATTGAATCAGGTTGGAGTTCTGTTACTAGGTAAAAAGGAAAGGGGATATTGCGGGAAAGTAGCAATCTCTGCCACAGGCCAGTAGGAGAAAAGGAAAACAGACCCCGTGGCCCAGGATACGCTTCTGACTAACTAGAAAATTTATATGATTTTCACACTGGTAGGTTAAACAAAGGCAAGACACGAGGCCACAGCCCATGGGTTAATTACCACAAGGTCAGTGAGAAAATTCAATCACCAATGACAAATACAGTCTATAAATGAAGGGGAAAAATACAATTTCCTAGCATATATATTTTGTAAGCCTTGCTTGCAATCATAGTTTGCAGGTCAAAGGTTACATCTGAAGGGAGAGCAACAGAACATTTGCAGCTAACAGCGGAACCTGGGCGGGGGGGGGGCAGTGTCTGCTCTTCTCAGTAACAGATTCAGGAAGGCAAATCCGTAACGAGAGACTGCAGAACCCATAATCACTTGATCTGAAGCAGGCCTTACTGCTTCTTGGGCAATTTTCTAACAAATCTACGGTCACCATTTGGAGAATATGTACAAACCCACTGTCATTCCCTCTAAGATGTTATCATCAATTATTGTAGCATCTATTTTAATTTTAACCAGGCAGGAATTAAAGTTTCTTTAGATTACGATTTTTATTTCCATCAGAGGTCAGTGGCGCTGTCATTGTCTTTTCTATAAACCTTGAAGAAGCCACCCCCCTGCCAACCCCGTGTCTTTATTCTCCACGCCGGTCCCTTTGACACCTCCCAGACCCGAGCTATTAGAGGCCCAAAGAGAAGCAACTTTGTTGGCCAGATGCTCTGCCCTGGTCTTGGCTTTGCTCAGCACTTGTCTCCACAGCTCTTGGATCACCTTCACGCCCCTGGTGTCAGCACAAAAATTCCTTCCCACCTTTGATTTCATGGCTCCAGCAGGACCTGACTTTGCCACTTTCCCAGCCAAGACCAAGAAGCTGGATACAGATAAAAGGTTAACAAAATTCTTGTCAACAAGAGGAAGATGGGAGGAATGGCTAGTGCTGCCTGCCAAGGCTCAGTACTGATGATCCCAAACTCCAGTCTTCCCACAGCAGAAATCAGTCAGCAGTTATGCTGTCCTTGTGGTTTGCAGCTACAGTTGAAGACAAGCTTGTCCTGTGAGAAAATCTTCCTGACTCTAGCTAGGGCTTCTCCACGTCCCTGTGGACCTCTGAGCTCCAGGAGCCATGGTCGGTGAGAGAGAGGGCTGGCCCTGACCCCCACAGAGAGGCTCTCTGAGATAGGCCTCATTACCCTGTTTGGAGTGCCCAGCTAGCCTTCCACCACCCATCTGCCGACTACTCTCTCTTGCAGCACCGTCATCTGTGGCAAAAGCCACCCACATCCGCCAAGTCTGTTAAATCCACCAGCGCACCAGCATCTCCCCACAGAAACATGGCGGCAAGTGACTGCCTCTCTTCTGAGACCCACAGGACACTCCATGCAAAGCCATTATCTTAGGGACGATGTGCATGCCTTGGATTAAAACAAACTGCTACCTAGGCTCGTGGCATAGAACAAGGAATGGAAGAAAGAAACATGTTTGCGTCTCTTTGGCTGAATAAATCCAACAATTAAATACACTTCTATAACAATGTGCCTTCCTTTTAGAGCACTTATGAGAATCAGATTTTTACACTTATTTATTTTATCACTTGACTTACATGCCTATCTCTTCTACTAGATCCTTTACTCTTCGAGGGCGAGACAAATGCCTGCTTCACTCACCCCTGAATTAGCAGGACTTAGCACCATGCTTAGCATGTTGTAGGCATTTAATACTTATTTGGTTCATGAATAAATGAATAATGCTCCAGTAGTATCTGAGTCAGGGCTAGCTAGGTTAACAACGCACTCTTGTTCAAGGGTGAGCTGCACTGGATCTTAAAAAAATAACTTGCAAAAGAGGGCCTTTTCTACAAATATGAAAAGAACGTGATCCTCCACATGAATTTTCAGATAGAGAATACAAAATAGAAAATGTTCCAAAAAAAATCCCTGAAGAGAATGTGATATATAGTTTGGTATTAATATTTTAAAGCATCTCTAAATATAAGGCAGGGCAGGATTTATAATTATCTTGGTTAAATGATTCTTCCAGAGGTCGAGACACTGTGACTCCCGTGCTCAGGTACACGGTGACCCCCTCAGCCCAAGCGAAGAACAAAGGAACAGATGAAATGTCAACCACAACCTGGAATATCTAAAGGAGAGCTGGAGGATGCAAAATCTCACATAAAGTTGTCTTCCATGTAGACTTTTGATAGGAGTTGGATTCCAAGACAAGGCACGGGAGTATAGGGACAGTGTTCTATGGTACACGGAATGGCAGAATAAATTAGTAAACAGCAGTGTGGACATCTTTTTTAAAAAGAATCTACAGCCAGATGAATATCTTACTTTTAGAAAGCAGGGACAAATTTTCCCTTTAGGGGATAAATGAATCTTTCTGAATACACAAAACAAATTTGCTATAGTATAAGAATAACCTATGGATTGACTCCCCAAAGTTTTACACAGCAGACCATCGCCTCTATCAGCACCATTCCAAATGAGGCCCACCGTGGCCTGCACACTGCTGCCTGTCCACATGAGGACAAAAATGGGAACAGGCACTAAGAAACGAATGTAATAATTTGATAGGGTCGTGCCATCCAAGCGCATGATTGGTGACTTCTATAGAAGTATTGGTGTTTGATTGGGTGAAAGTTAAACAAACAACAATAACAACAAAATCTTCGTTTACCACAGATGGTTCAAAAAGTTTTGGCCTCAATAGTTTAGCTTGGAAAGTTATCAAAAACCATTTAACAGTTGCTTCACATAACCATAGAAAATTCTCATTAATGAAATTATATAGTTGTTTTGAATAAGAAACTTATTGGAGTATCTGGTAGGGTTAATTATTTGCACAACATGTCTAAAAGTAGCCCACAAATACAAAGATGTTAATTCTATAATAGATGGATTCATATTAAGGAATTCTTTCTAACAGTAGCAGGAGAAACTGTCCACCCGAGCCAAGTAAAGCAATAAATTAGCATAATATAAACAATAAAATGTATTTGCAGTTGGAAAAACAGCATCTTATTTTTACTACTACGACTATTCTCGTACACAAATGACCTTCTCAGAAAGGTGAGGGATGTTTTGAGAAGTTGGAGACAGCTGGGGAAAAGATGTCGGAGCGTGATTTTTTGAGTGAGATTTGGGAGCTGTGTGGTATCACTATGTTGGTAAAAATCTATACCTTTCCCTAATGACTTGCAGAGTGAACAGTAAAAAAATGGCACCTGTTGGGAATGCAGGGTAGTGCTGAACTTGTTTCAAGGTTGACCAAGGCCAGAAACAGACAGCAGAAGAAAAATTTTGAAAACGGAGTAAGTTCTCTCAAGCTTACATAGAGGAGGGTGTTTGTCCGTCCAGTCTCTCCCCAAAAATGTGGGTAAAGCAAGGTGAGAAGTTCAGAAAGCCTTCAAATATAATTTCACATGAGATGGGGTCAGACATCTCAAAAATGTGACTTAATTTGGCCGAAGAGCATTTCTACTGACCTAATTCTTCTAGGGGTCTGGCTGGTGGGTGGTAGAAACCACAGTGACCAGAAGCCCAGACTGAGTCCTTAGGGGTCAGGCACCGGAAAGTCCCACGCACAAAGCGTTCAGTGCCAGATGGAGGGCCGTGCCGTGGACTTGTTGTGAGCTCCTGTGGATGGATACAGTGATGGGGTCAATACTGGAACAGGCTTAGTAGCTAAAATTCCCTGCTCTTCATGCAATATGGGGAGTGAAGATGCTGACCTGCTGAGGTGTCTGAGGAACTCACAAACCTTACCTGCAATGCTTGAACATTGAATAGAGTGAGGATCCAGAGAAGTTTGTAGGAACATGATATAAAACACACTGTTTCTCAGGAGAGAGAGGGGCCTCTAAGGGGTTTGAATCCTATTGTTCTCAGGGTTCTATGTTTAAAATGTTCATTAAACAGATAACTGAAGATCCAAATCCTTGAGTTACTTTACTAATTATAATTTTTTATTCAACTACATTATTTAAGCAGTTGAAGTGTTCCAAACAAACATGGACTTCGAGTGTACAAAATGTTGACAGTTTTTCTGTCATTATTGAGATGGAAAATTAACTACCAAGTTACATGTAGTTCAATCATGGTTTGAAAGAAAAAACCCAGCACCTGTCACCTGACCTTGTTGTATTTTAAGCATTTGCAAACAACGTGCCGAAGGGTAAACAGGGTGAGGTCTGGAGGAGCCCAGCGTGATCCTGTCTCCCTAATTTTCTATTCAGGGAATGTTTTTTTCCTTCCTTTTTACACAGAACTTCTCAAACCAGGAACCTTAAGGCCTACGTTTTCCAAACATAAAATAGACCAAGTTTTATCAATTTTTTCTCTGTTGATAACAGAAAATGATCTTCACTTTCAAAGCAGTCAAGGCAGTTTGACACTCCAAAAAAATAGAGTAGAATAAAAATTTTGCTCACTCTTTCTCACTCTTTCCAAAACTGTCATCTTACTAGTCGTCTACATGACGCTATAGGATGACTCAAGGACAGCTACATCCATGCGAGGTGAAGCGAGGTATTTAGTCTGAGGCTGGAACAAAGCAAATATGAGTTCATTATAATACAGTCAGAAACACTGTCCCAGGGGTTAAAGTACATACATTTGAATATTTCCTAAATATAAGGGATTCATGTTCTAGATTCGTCCCACAGGCTGCAATTAATGATACAAATTTTTGTGTGTAAATAAATACACTTAGAAATGGTTTCCATTAAACCCACATAACTCTTTCTCAAGAAATATACCATCTTAGGACCATTTTCCCAGAGCTGCCTTCCCCCCCACAGGCACCCACAAAAGTCTTCACAAATAATTATCTCTGGTACGTACTAATATAGTATATAGTGATGTATAATACATAATCAAGTTAAGGGGGTTTCAGAATTTAGTTACAAACTGAACAGGCATTCTCTGCCTTGGTGGAAGGGATAGATGCAAAAAATAAAGCCTGCAGAGAACTAAATCAGAGGGGAAGCTTCTGCGGGGTACAGGTCAGAGTCTAATAGTTTTATTTCCTTTTATTGTTGTTCAAGCACAGTTGTCTCCATTTCCCCCCACTACTCCCCCCATCCCAGTCATCCTCACTTCCCACCCAAGATCCTACCCCACTTTGGCTTTGTCCATGGAACAGTTTTATCTTTACCGTCACCCCCCCCCCTTTACAGTGAAAGAGAATAAAAGCTTAAAACTTGGCACTTGAGGGAAACTATTTTATAAAACTCCAAGTTGCTTCAAGACTTATAGTATAAAAATCTACCAAAAAAACCAAAAACACAGCCTACACCTGAGGATCGTACATTACTTTTCCTGCCAAGCCACAGTTCCAAGCCCAAATCTTGGAATTTGGAAGGCAGTCTCCACAGAGCCTGCCAAACACGAAAAAAGCCATAATCCTTATCCTAACGCAGCTTCCAGTCAGAGCCGTGGGCATCAACTGGACCACGAAACTCCCTCAAACCAAGGCCTTAACGAGTCTAGCTGGGTTTCTGAGGGAAGGGAGATTTCTTTTCTGGAAGAGTCTCATGCACAGGCCCTGGCCTGGCTGGAGAGAAAGCCAGCAAGAGCGATCTCCCACTGTCTGTGAGAACAGCAGACTGGGGACAGCCCGAGGGCTCAATTACCTCCACGTTCTATCCTTCTAATTAATTGATGCTGATCAGTTCGGTTTCCAAAAAAAAAAAAAAAAATCCTGTAAACCTCCAAGAGGGTTTTAATGTATGCTTTTAAAAATCTTTTCTCCAATTCAAATTCTCCGCTTAGCATGGGGCTATTTATAGAGCACACCCTGCTGAATTGTGGTTGAAGTGAATTGTGTGTGCTGATCTCTGACAGGCCAGGGTTTGCAAATATCAACATCAATCATGCCAAAGGCTATTAAGTTGAGATCACTTTACACAATAAAGGAGTTTTAAATCAAAGTTCTATTTGAGGAACTGTCATTAATATTTTTCTACCGTCTCACTTCTACAAAGGTATTCTTCAGTTTGTATTGGAGCCCGGTCAGTTTACCAGGCTTATGTTGGAACCTGGTCAAATTCCTCCACACTCGTCCTGCATTTCTTTGTATCATGACCCCCATTCCCCAAACTCAATCTCTGTTGTTAATTTCCTGAGGATTGTATAGAATGCTGCCTAAATGAGAAACATCAGTTCTAAGGATGTAGGCAATGCCTTAATTGATCAGATAAACATGGTCCATTTAGTTTTGCTTTAACTCAGACTTCAAAGTACCAAGCTGTATGTTCACTTCATTTTGGCAAAAGCAAAAAGCCTGAAACTCTTCAGGAGGTAAGGAAGCAGTGGAAACTAGGCATCTGCCCAAAATCTGGGACGAAGAATAAACACTTACAGCCCATTTTAATTTCTACTTTGAACTAAAAAGGAAAGGGCTCATGAGAACATCTGAAGACAGGAAAAGAACAATTTTCAAGGTCTTGAACGTGAACCCACTCATTGGACAGCAGAGGAGGTGTTCTCAAGGCCACAGAGTATTGGTCTTTCCTTAAGCCCCATTCCATCAGGACAAAGCCAGGCTGTAAAAGCTCCTTCACCCCTCCACCTGCAGTGTGTCAGCCCTGAGGAGGGTTTATAAAATACCCTCCTGAACTTCTAATCGAGTCTCTCTTTTGAGTAACCATTTAGAAGAAGATTAAATTTAATTAGACTGTATCTGTTTCCTGTGACACGCTGCCTTCAAAGTCTACTATATTACCTTCTTCTACCCCAGCAGCTTACTAATGCTGGCTGGCACAGGGCACCTTCAGATGCAGGAGAAAGGGAAGGAAGGGCAGGGAGTATATTTATAGACTCACTTGATCGCCTGGGAGCATTTTGGGAAGGGCTGACATCTGACATCCAGGCCTGCCAGGATCAATTGGAGCTTGTGACCCCTAAGAGGGGTAACCTGAGCCTTCCACCCACCTGCCCTGCCAGGAGCTGAGAGTCACCTTGGGCTGTATGGTCTACTTGTACCCTACTTAGATTTATGTCCTTTTTTTGATATTCTTCCATTCTCTGAATTTATCGATAATAACTACACCTTGATGGTTATTGGCACTAGCCTACTTATGGAGGAGCATTTATTTTATCTTGAAAAGTAGGTATGATTTAATGATCACTTCAGCCTAATTTGCTCTTAAAGCTATGCTTACACATTTACTGTAAATACTAATCATTCAAACAAAATCAGTACCGATGGCATTAAATGGGAAACGAGTCTCTCGACCCCTGTTCAACAATTAGATCATGTAGGAAAGCACTAGAGGGAAGAGGCGGTACTTTTTATTTTTACTGGTAGACTTGTGAGAAGGAAAGGAAACATGACAAAGAGAAGCAGACATTTGAAAAACAAATAAACAAAAGAAAAAAGTCAGCATTTTCAACCTGGTACTAAAGGCTCATTCTTCATCAAGGGAGAGTAGACATGCAGCTGCTTGTCCCTATGCCTTCGGCTCCGTCAGTGTCGCCGGGAGCCACAGACAAGTACGGTGTGCTCTCCCCGTCACCCTGCTGCTCCGGCAGCCAGGATGCTATGCACTAACCAACCTCTCCCTCGACAGTCCCATTTTGTACAAAGATGAAGAGGAAAGAAGGTGAACCATTTATAAAGCGATTCCTTCTTCATTTCGGTGTGTTGTTCAACCCCGTGGGAGGGTCCCAGGGCCCTGGCGGCTGGCTGGCTGCACACTTCCCTGGGCCTGGCAGGTTCCCCGACTGCTTGGATGGGGAGTGGGGTGGGGGGAACGCGGCGAAAGGGCTGTTGGTCAGTTTTTAGGCTTTGCTTTATCACTGGCATGACAGTACACCGCATTGTGGTCTATTTTTTTCTGTTTTCTTTTCTTTTCTTTTCTTTTTTTTTCTTTTTTTTGCTGGCGTGGAGGTACACAGTCACTTAGCCAAAGAAACCAGCAGGGCCTAAAGGGAGCAAGGAGGAAAGACAGGAAGAGGGCAGCCTGGCCTTTCTTCTGCCCGAAGCTGCCTGAAGTTAATTGCTCGCATAAGAAGAATAACTGGTGGTGCCATAATTGAATTTTTATGGAAATAAACAGGTGGCAGATTTACTGTAGCTGTGGGGATAGTAGGGGGCGAAATGCTGCAGCCACATTAACCTGTTTAATTTAATAGCTTCGGTACTCGTAGACAAAAAAAGGCAACGTTGCTTGTTGAGTCAGTTGGATGCCAAATGTAAATAACTACAATTACCCTCGCATGCCCATGAGGTTGAGCAAAGGAAGGGCACGGTGCCACCTTCGGCTCAGTTTCATGTTTGTTCATTAAGCTCCTGCAAGTTTCAAAATAAAAGTTTTCACTCGCAAAAGGGCCCTGGAAGAAAGGAAGAGGAAAGACTTTGACAAAGAGAAAATAGACAAACAGACACATTGGCAGAGACGGACAAAGGCTGTTCTTACATTCAAAGCAGAGCACAAGTCTTTGACAGAGGTTTTTGGGGAGATTCTATTCAAACCAGGCATTAGAAAGAGGAAATAAATGCTAGCTTTGCACTCTGCTTCCCCCCAGTGGCCAAGTTGGGGAAATGCATTTTTAGATTAGGGAAAGAAAAATTGGGGACCATTTGGTGAAACATACATAGAACAACGTTAGCTTTAGCAATATATCCGATGTTGACTTGTAAGCCAAATAGTGAAAATGAAAGTTTGTGTTTACATTTTTGCTGGTTTGCCTTCAGGCAACAACAATATGAAACACATCAGGGATTGAACACACATTTAAAAGCAAAAAATGTTTATGAGACAGAAGCACTTACTCTCCAAGAGGAACCACACCAGCATCGTGAACACAAGTGTATAAAACATGGGGTCCTCTGACTAATTTCACCCACTTGAAGGGTGGACAGATTCCCACATAAGTAATTTACACATGAAGCAGGGTTTGCTAAATACTGAAAAGGACGGACAAAGAGAAATGGGGATGAGAGGGAGGTTGAGGGTACGAGAAAGCCATCTGATGTGTGACAACTACTTTACACTGGATTTGAATCAGCAGATCACACACCTAATAGCCAATGCTATCAGAACCAGAGGCGGAATGCAGTGTTGTTTGCACTGTTCTAGGGGAAGCCATAAGAAGTGGGTATGCCTGAAAGGGTGCTATCAGTTTTGGGCTTTGTAAACCCATAAGTTGGTAAATTCCGCTGGGTGCATCCTGCTGGACTGACAGCACTCGGGGGGCATGGACCTTAGCTGCTGCGGTCCTTCGGGGCACAGACGCAGGGTCTGCCCGCTCTGCATTTTCTCCACATCTCTGGCCTCAGTCCCCACCTATGGACCAGTGATCCCCATATTTATTATTCATTTCATTACCAAACGGGTTCTCATCCCTCACCCCCATGTCTAATTTTTTCCCCAGCATATTCACATAAATGTCAGGCCCCTCATACCCTATAGGTCCAAGAATGAATGAATGATCATCGCCACAATTTTATTCTCATTTAGTGATGTCCATTTATTCTGCTGAATCCAGATTATAATGAAACAAATCAGGCAAGAATCAGACCCACTCCAGCCAGCTCAGATTATATGTGTGTGTGAGTGTGTGTGTGTGTATACATATATATATATATATATATCCTGTACAAGACAAAGATATGAGACTATTGCTGTACATTTTCTCTTGCCACATGCCCAACATTCAATCCATCACCAACAGTCCATCCATCACCAACCCTGTTAATGGCACCACCTAGGTATCTCGTATCTCATAAATTTATCTACCGATACCTACGTTCACACAGCCAGCTCTCTCTCGGATTGCTGTGACAGCTTTATAAAGTATCTCACACCACTCTCTGGGCAAACCTCACTGCAGTCAGACCTCTGGTCATGACCTCACACTGCTCTTGCGGTAGGAGCAAATCCGGCACACTCAGCCCCGTGGACTCCTGCAGCCTGCATTCTCTCCACTTTGGCCATCACACTCATCATGCCCAGTCTGCTGTCCTGCACTCCATTCCTCAAGCACCCACTCTCCTCCCGCTGTCTGTGTGTGGGGGTCCCTCCTGTCACCTACCCCTGCTTCAGAGTCCCTCTGAAGTGTCACTGGCTGAAGGAAGACTTTCCCCACCTTCCCTGTCTCCTTCTCCTCCAACCCCCCTGCACACACATGCACACAAACACCAGGATGACATGGGTTCCCCTGTCACATGAGCTCGCAGAATTCTCTTGCGTGAGGCCACCCTCCCCCACCAAAAGGTCTGTGCCACAAAAGCAAAGGCCATGACAAGATTTGCTCGTAGTTGTACCCCTGCCGTCTAGCACAGAGCATAGATCTTGGTTGGCACTGAATATTTATTAAATGGACAACTAGCTATAATTTATGATCACTCAATACATGTCTCTGCCTTCCAAGCCTGTACATCTTCTACACAGGCCTAAATGGAGACATGGAAAGAATCATCAATCAACCCAACATCTGCCTGCTTTGGCTGATGTCTTTCATTTTTGTGATTCACCTACAGTTGCAATATTACCTTGGATTTCAGCACTGTGGGAGGTGGGACCAACTCCAGAAGCTCTAATAGCCCTATTCATGGGAGAGGGAGCAAGGGAGGGTTTGGCCAATTGCCTAGGAGACCTATTCCAGGTGTGTACTCAGAAGATTAGCCACAAGGCTAGACCACCTAGAGGCAGATGCTGGTCAAAACTCAGTGGATGGGAGGACACATGGACATAACCAAGGGGGAGGGTGGAAACGGGGGAGGGGGGTGGGATTGGCTGGGGTGGGGGGAGAGTGATGGGGAGAAAATTCAAACTGTAATTGAACAACAATAAAGTAATTTAAAAAAAAAAAGAAAAGAAAAATTAAGATCTTACCATACTAAAAAAAAAAAAAAAAAAAAACCTCAGTGGATGACCTGAAGTGCAATTTGCTGTCCTGAGAATACCACCCTCGTACCTGAGTCTCTGGGAATTAGCTAAGAACCAGTGTTTTACAATATCCCAAACCTCTGCTTCTTTCCCTTTCCGTGTGTGATTTTACCATGTGGCATTTTATGCCTCCTTTGTATTCTGTTCACATATAGAAAATACTTGGCATGAAATGTCTGTGTAGCCAGATTCTAGGATATGTTTGTATCAGCAGGACCTGAAATGCAAGCAGTCAATTTTTGTCACAAAGTCAAAACAATTTGGTACCTAAAAATGTTTGTGCAAATGTTGACCCCTAAAAGCACATTACCCTTAGAATGCAATTTGCTGTTCTTGATGCTTGCTACATCATTGGTATAAAAGGGCAATAGTTCTCAGAATTCTTTCTCCAAAACAACACCATTTCCTGGCCGTTCTGAAGAAGCCCAGAACACAGGATGGACTAACTGGGCGAAGGGCTCTCTCTCTGCACTCCATAGTGAATGGCCACAGATCCGTGGCAAAGGCTAGGGAGGAGAGGCCCTGCACATACAAGTGACCTCATTGCACAACCCAGCATCGGTAATCCTGGCTTACGGAGCTCACTCACATATGAGAGGTGGACGAGAGTGAACAGCTCCCTGTGCTGGTGCCAGACCCCTGCTTCCCAGCTGCGGGGCGTTCTCTATAACACAAATCAAGGAGGCCTCATGAGCTATCCCCGGCCTCCGTGGAGGGATCCGATGACTGGCCCACCACTGTCAAAGAGCCGGTCATTCAGAACATGCTGACTGAGGAGTGCAGCCCGCTGCCAATGACAGTGACCACGACCCTTGTGTCTCTCACCTTTCGATGCCACCTCACAGCCTCTGCTGCCCTTCATAATAGTTTCCTTCTCTTTTCACCCAGGGAAGCCATTTCCATGGAAGCGGTGCCTCCAGCAGCCTCAGCCCACAGGGAGAGCAGCACAAACTCTTTTTAGAACAGCAGCTTCTCCCCTCACTGACATGCTTCTTCAGACCTCAGTAATGACCTAGGCCTCTTGGGGGACAAATGAGGTGAAAATGATTTGTCTATGACAATATCACCCCAGAGGCATTGCTAAGCTTCCCTGTGTGATTTAAGGGATTTTTGGAATCTCACCTTCACTATCTATAGTCCAGCAAATGAGCCAAGCATCCCACTGACTGCAGCCAGCTCGGATGGATGCAGTTATCACTGTGAAAAATTGTGCCTTACCTATAGAGGATCAATCACTCTCATTAGTCATTATCATTCTTACATATCGTTTTGTTATCATAAAATAAGAGGAAACACTTCCCCACCCAGCTATTACAATGCCTTTGAATACTTTGGGACATGCCAGCATCAGGCCAGTGGTTAGGAGTCTGGAGACAGTGTGTGTGTGTGTTGGGAAAGGTTGGGGGGTCATCCAATGGGAATTGGCTCTTGCTTGCACAGTTAGCCTCTGAGGAAAAGGAACAGTCTCTAAGCAAGAAGAGACCACCCCAGACGAGGAAGGAAGTACTTCCCAGAGCCCAAGAGAGTAAGGTGTTGGTAAGTGTTTAACAACTTCCTCTCTAGCAAGGGCGGTGGGTTGAGGGGGTGGTAACCTGCTTTGCAGCATTTAAAATGCTTCTACACCGGCTGACTGCAAGTCGTCAACATGCCTCACAGAACAGAGCTGGGAAAAGGTAAATGCAGTCAGCCCTTTGAGGCACAAAGAGGCCGCGCCCCCTGCAGGGAGGGGGTGGGAGGCGGGTGAGGGTGAAGCATGCGGTTAGGGGGTCAGGGTGCTGCAAGTCTTTAGAACCCACTCACACGCTCCGATTCTGGTGCTTAGAATCCTCCATGTTTCTGATCAGGACTCCCACTTTCACATGAAAAGATCAGCAAGACTTTCAAGTTCATTGATATTATAATTCAGCTACCATATCAAACCCGGAGTTTCATTTTAAGTACATGAAAAGTTGAACAAAGCTGAGGGAATTAAGAGACTCTTTTAGCGTTGTTGGAGTTCTGGAAATTCGGTCTGCGCCATAGCCAGGAATTTAAGGAGAGAAACTTATCATTTCCCTTTGTCAGCGATTCAGGGCTCTCAAAACATTCCTGTATCCCTACAGTGTTTTATTTTATCTGCTTAATGACAGCGGCGACTCGGCTCCCCCAAAGCCGTACCTTGAATAGGCATTTCATTCCAAGGGAGCCTTTCAGGCCAGAGATCAGAGGCTGTATTTAATTAGCTCTCTCACCACTGCTTGCGATGGCCTGTCCCCTAGAGGGACAGGATGTCATTGTTGCAGTCCCCGTCTGGAAATCAGCCCACAGGCTCACTCCCAACCCGACTTTCTCAGATGCCATTATGTTAGGCCATCCTCAAGTACCATTTTCTGTATCCATACGGTCTTTAACTCAAAGGAACATAAGCCAAATATATTTGAATTAAGGAACAAAAGACACTCAGAGCAAAAATATTAGTTCACGGCATGACTTCAAACTTGGAAAATCAGGCTCGGAAAGTAGGAAGGAGCCAAAAGAGATTAGTCAACTGGCAACACTGCAGAGAAAATGTTGAGTTTGAGACACCACAGATGCACTTGCTGCCACCATCGGCTCTGTCCCAGGCTCTGTTGCTGCCCCTGAGAATAACTTGTCCTCTGTCCCCAGGTGGGACAAGCTGACAGCGAAGGCCCATGGCTGGCCCAGGCTGTCTGGTTTAGATAGAGTGCATCTGACCACTTCACCCCTGCACATGAACCTTCCTGCCTTCTGCCAACATGGAAACTTGAGGATTTAGCCCCAGCAGAACGAGTGATCAGCTGCTCAATGGTCTAAAACTGTGACAGTTGTCCCCAGCGTGTCAGAATGGTGCACTTTCAGAGATCAGTTTCAGAGGACAGGGAGTGGAAGATAAGATGGCAATGAAGGGGAGTGGAAATGGAGAGGACCCATGGCAGGCACTATAGTCTACCTGGTGGGCTGCAGGCGGCCCAGGGTGGCTAGACATGTGGCCCAACACAAAATTGTAAATTTACCTAAAACCTTTTATGTGCTCATCAGTTTTTGTTAGTGTTTGTGTATTTAATGTGTGGCCCAAGACAACTCTTCTTCTTCCAGTGTGGCCCAGAGACACCAAAGGGTTGAACGCAATCTTTCAAGGAGTTTTGTAGGACTAGGAGAGAGAGCAGTTTGGGGAGTGATGCTTTGTTTCTGTTCCTTTGTTTCTGGAAAGTGCAGGGCAGAGGATGCATTGAGGAGACAAAGGCCGAGTGTTTCAGTAAGTAACAAAACAATGGAAGAATGAATGGAATAGAATAAAATGGAGAACACGCACATTGGCGTTAACTTTAATGTTAAAGAGGTGGGTCACTCTGTCCCTGAAACCAGAGAAAAGGAGAGGATTAACGAAGGCAGTGGCCCTGGGAGTTGGAGGGGCAGGTGGCAGTGGTCTATTAAAGGAGCTCTCTCAGACAGCCTTGTTCTTTTCTTCAATAGGAGACAAAAGCATGTTCGATATTGAAGGAGTGAGGCAGAGGGGTGAGCGGAAAGTTTTAGAAAAGCTACTATGAAAAGTAATCGCGAAGTAGGTATGATTAAATGATGTGCTTGTGGAACTGGGAACCAGCGCCTACCTGAAAACAGCCCACAAAGCTGTTCCGTAACAGCCCCTAAAGTCGGGCCGATCGCTTTTTCCATTGGGAAAAAAAGTGTATTCTAAATCCAGCTTCGCCAGCCCCCTAGGAGCCTGCAATGTGACTATACAAACAACAGATGCAGATTTTAGCCACACACCCACACACGTAAAATGCACAAATACCTACTTATAGTAAGTAGAATGAAATACTGCCAGAGGATGAAATGATTGTGACAGATGGTAAACGAGGACCCAATTTCAGTGTCTTGGGAAGCTTTATCTTTGGTTTTGCAGTGTCTTTGATGACTATTTAAAGGAAGTAGAATTTAACCACCCACTAAGAGTACAGATCAGGCCTCAGATTCACCTTAATCTTCTGAAGCTTGTCCCTTTTCCACAGAATGTTCCAGATGCATTCTGTAATGACACTCTATCAAGCCACTAAGATCAACTGCCAAAGCCCAATCTGCTCCAGGATCTTCTGAGAAGAAGGGGACGTTTCATCAGAGCAGGCGTTCATCCTAGCCCACACTTCGCCTGCTTCTGATCTTCCGCTGTTAAAAACGTAACACGCTGGAGGAAGATTGTGCTATATTTCATGAGCGCTCTGGGCCGCCACCAAGGGACAGTTCCATCTGTTATTTGCTCTCGGCTTTGCTTACTGATAACACAGGAAGGACAGCTTGCTGATGGGCTCTGGGAAGCACGCGGCTCCTCTCTTTCCTGCAATTAATGTTCATAAATTATTTCTACAGTAGACAGTATAGATGGTACCATGATTTCAAAATTAGTTGCAATAGATGAAGGGCCTGCATCCATTACCAAAGGGGATCAGCTCGCAAGGCAGCGCAAGCAGGTTTGCCTCGCGAGCTACCGTGTGCAGCTAACTGCTGCGTGAGCTCAAACAACGCCGTTCATTCTGTGGCTCCTAAGATCTTAAGATCGTATGTTCAGTTGTCGAAATTTCATTTTATGTGTAGTATACGGGAGAGTGTTAGTTGTTCACAGGAAACAGGATCGGGGCACTTCAGAATTTCCAAGACCAAGTTAACAGCCTTTTATCTATAGGGAAGGAAAACGGATGATGGCCACAAGTCACAAAAATCACTAAAGTGATTTGTTTCCCACCCCCCCCCACCAATTATTCTGTTGTTCCAATCATAGGACATTCTTACAACAGAGAAATCACCATAATTCCTGGCCTGTGCACTAGTTTAAAAGGAATTTCCACAAACCTAGAATACGAATTGCTTTTTCTAAATTGGAAAACATTCTTTTACCTCAACTTGTCATCTTTTCTTTATTTCCTTGGCTCAATATCTATGAGCACATTTATGTTTTCTTTATAAATGAAACATATCCATGAGCTATAATAGTATATCTTCTAGGAAATAGTGACTAGGACATGTATCTCAAGCTTGACATTTTTAAAGGTTCAGACTAGGAACTTTAACGTTCCAAGCAACACCTATGAGTTCAAAGTACAAACAACAGCAACGAAATGGAATCCTACTTTCTTAAGACACAGGTTCGGGAGAGAAGCCTTTGAGCAATGTAGGAGTCATGAAAAGACCCCGAGAAGCCCAGGCAGCCGCCTTCTCTTCATGCTCCTATGATCCCAGTGGAGAGACAGAACTCCTGCAAGGAAGGGAGGCCCCAGGGGAGAAAGGAACACAAGATTGCTGGTTAAATGAAATAACACAGCACATGCTAATAATGGAAAAATGAAAGGAAGAATTACTGGCCCATGAAGAAAGAAAAAGGTATAAAACGACGCCCCCACCACCACCATTAACAGGATGAATTTAGGAGAAGCAATTTTAAAAAACTAGAAGCCAGTGGTATTGCACACTCTGTGATCATTTCATTTCACGATTGTTTTGTACTTCTTAATCCCTTCAACTTTTGCACCCAGCTCCTAGCCCCCTTCCGTCAACTGATGCCACATTGTCCCCTGTATCTCTGAGACCACTGCATTTGATGTCATTACAACCCACAGAAGGCAGGGGCTGCGTTGCTTGTGTTCCAGACCCCATGGGAGTACATTAGAAAGCACGGCAGATATTTGAGGATTAAAACCAATTGCACAAGATACAGTTGGAATCACCACATTTTTTGCCAATTCCACCATTCACTGAGAAATAAGATGGTCCCTTTAAGATGGGACCACATGTGTTAGTAAAAACTAGAAAGAATGAAATGTTCAGGGTGGTTTTAGTTATCATTAGGTCTGTTTCATTCATTTTCCTTCTCTAACCCTCCAACAAACCAGCTGTTTTTAAGTCGATTAAAGTGGTATCCAAAACAGCACCTATTAAATGGGAAAGTGGTCAGGAACCAATAGAACACAGTTACAAAGAGACTAGGCAGGGTATGATTAGTTTTTTATAATGCCTTTTAGTAGAATGAAAAAAATTAACAAGATAACACCCTCATTAAAAAGAACAAGAACATTATTGGCTGATGTGTAATGAATAAAAGCAACAAAATAATTTTCCTATGGAATATAGTTATCTCTTTTGGGGGAAATTTGGACAATCCAGAAGCCACTGGAATCATTAGACATTTCACAAAACACTATGGTCAGTTTATGCTCCTTGAGTCACCAGGGAGATGGAGGGTAGAGGAGAGAATAGACTAAGGTATATGGTGTACAAGGTCTGATGGAAAAAATCCAGCCATTGTTAATATAATGAGAATGGTTTGCACGACATCGATGTAACCTGGCGGCCAAGGAGAGTGGCCTGGAATGCACATGTGTGAACCATGACAACCTCACTGTACTAGTCAGTGGGGGTGGTGGACGCCATTGAGTGGGCATGTGCACTGTGTGGCTGTCACATCCAGAATAACTGAGCGAGTGGAGCAACAAATCTCCATCAAATTTTGCAATAAGCTTAAATGTTCCTCTATAGAAACTATTCAGATGATTCAGAAGGCTGCAGCTACGGGCAGCTGGTGATTGGCAGCTTCTTCACGACAACATGCTTGCTCATGCATCACGTCTCATGCAGAGTTTTTGGCAAAACGTCAGACCCCCTCCAGCCCAGATTTGGTGCCCTATGACTTCTGGCTTTTCCCAAAACTTAAAACAACCTTTGAAAGGGAAGATATTTCAGATCATCCATGAGATTCAGGAAAATACGATGGGACAGCTGATGATGATTGGCAGAACAATGTGAGGTCCTAAGGTGCCTATTTTGAAGGGGATTGTGGCATCACTGTCCTATGTGCAATGTTTCTTGTATCTTCTTCAGTAAATGTTTCTATTTTCCCTATTACGTGGCTGGATAGCTTCTGGACAGACCTTGTATTTCAAAGAGGAATAGCACGCATTGAATGCAGAGAATAGTCTACCATGTAACTGACTTTGGCAAGAAATGATAACTCTGTGTTTCTCATAATTACTGAGAACAATATAAAAAATATACTGCGAGTGAGCTGTGAGTGATTGACGTGAAATCTAGGGAAACACACGCAGAACCTGAAAGGGATCCGCCTTCCTTCTGAGGCTCTACAAACAAACGCACTGTCATGTCGCACAGCCTAACGCCCTCCTTCTTGGAGGCCCGCTCAGGGGGCTCAGCCCGAGTGTTCTCCCCACGACACAGTCTAGAAGATGGATCTGTGCACTCAGGAAATGGACCAAATCATAAGCGACTGCCTTTTGTTCCTGCACTGGCTGCTTGGATTGCTTGGACACCTACCCAGTCAACTTTAGGCGGTAAGAAACATTGGTTTTCGTTTGAAGAAAATTAATTGCCTACTTTTAGAGAACTGAAAACAAGGCATCTATTGTTATTTTCCTGTGAAACCTGACTGATGTTTAAGGGTGTCTAGGACCACACAATCACTGGCTACTAGTGACAACTGGTTTCGATATAGAATTTGAAAGTGTTTTTAATTCTTTTTTTTTAATTAAGATTTATTTATTCATTTACTTTTAGATAGAGGAGAAGGGAGGGAGAAAGAAAGGGAGGGAAATGTCAGTGTGTGGTTGCCTCTCGCACACCCACTACTGGGGACCTGGCCCACAACCCAGGCATGTGCCCTGACTGGGAATTGAACCGGTGACCCTTTGGTTCACAGCCCAGCGCCCAGTCCACTGAGCCACAGCAGTCAGGGATGTTTTTAATTCTCTATTTCAGAATTTTCAGTTTTCTAGTAGCATGACATAGGAAAAGTAGACAACATCAGGTTAGTGTTCAGGAGAAAGACTAAATCCTTCATTAAAAATAAGGTGATATGTGACTACAAAGGAATAAAATCGTTTAAGCATTAAAAGGTCCTGTTGTTCAAATGGCGATTTTTCTTCCAAGGAACATTCACAAGAAGCTATTAGGCCAATGATGACTTTACTCTCAGTATTCGGAAAACACCACTTCTGGAATGGACTTTCCAGCCCTGTGAGAAACCAGCCACCATAGCTTTGCCATATCCTCTGTAACAACTCGAATTCTGCTGCTTCCTCAAATATATAAAAATAAATGTTGTCCACTCAGAGTACTTGATGCCTCCTCATTTCCTTGACAAATCTATACACTGAAGAATGAAAACATTTCAAAAACCATTAACTATTAATTTAAATGCAGATTCATGGTCCTTCAATTTTTGCATCATAATGTACTAAATAGACTATGTGAGTGTTCATCCCCTAACTCACTAACCCGCTACTATTTTACCTTTAATTTGGTTACATGAAGCTACACTGTATCATTGGACAAACATTAGGAAGAAAAGTCGCCTACCGAGCTGAAACTGGTTAATACAGTTGGGTCCCCAATTGCCACTTGTCAGCCAGCTCAGTACTCCTGCAAAACCCGCAGCCAGTTTGGGTCCTTCCTCCCCCTCACAGTCCCTTCACAATCCAAATGACAGTCACACTTTTCCATTAGGAAGGCAAGGGTCTGAGCGTCAAAACTTCTGAAGTTACAGTCTCCATTATAAACCAACCCTCTCATTTCTCACCATTATGAATATAATTATTCTTCCTTAAAAAATCTTCAAATATTGACTGATGGAGTGCAGTGGCATGGCAGATTTCTTAAAGGAAAAATAGAGAAAATACCAACAATATACAGCAAAGTAGAAGGATGTGATACCTGTCTTACAAACATTTACAACATAAAATGGCAATATTTAGTATCGTGCGAAATCCCCCTCCAAAGGTATCTTTGTATTACTGTCATGACTGTCTTTAACAAAACCTCTTGTCTTGGAAAGGATAATGGAAAATGTGTCTAAAAAGTTTTGTAGGTTAATCGGATACGTTACGTGGCTGCTTGCACTCTATTAACATAAAAACAGTTAACATTCCTAGAGAATTTATTGTGATCCAATATGCTTTGAGGTTGTATAATCCTCGCTTCAGGAGTATAAAGGAGGCTTTGCCAACCCCGTTTCAAACACAAGTAGATTGAAGTTCAGAGAGGTTAATTAATAACTTGCTCTTGGTTGCATCTCTAAGAAGTGGTAAAGACAAAATTTAAACCCAGGTCTAACTCCAAAGTTCCCATTGTTATTGGCTATTTTGAGAGTTTATACTTGATTCATTCTAGCCATTGAAGACTTAGTAGGAACACTCTCCATGTCTGGGAGCTGGGATATATAAGCTGTTGTATGGGTCATGTCTGTCAGCTGAAGAAACGGAACTTAAACCTGAGACTGACGTCCATGTCCTGGCTCTCATTTCAAAAATGACTAAACATATTTCTCTCCCTCCTGGCTTATCACCAGAGTGCCACATGATAGGTTTGGGATCTACCATCCAATCCCCAATGGCCAGGGGGCAAAAGCTCCTTTCATGTCATTCATTTCTAAGCAAAAGCTGAAAGGCCAAAAATCCCTGGAGAAATTCGCTCTGGCAAGATTTTTCAGTTCAATTTCATTCTCCCTTGAGGATCCAAGCAACTTCAGATAATCATCTTGAACTTGGTGATGAACCAAACTCAGATTCCCACTATGGCTTCTCAGAGGGTCAGCCCTTCCATTTAGAATAAGGCAGAGCTTTAAATGACAAGCCCAGTGGGGTCAGATGTTCGATACTTGGCAAAAGCCTCAGCTGTCGTATTGAAACAATGTTGACAAGATGGCGGGCTTTGCAATAACCCCCCCACAGAGGTGGGCCCCCCCCCCATCATGCTCACCCTCCCTTCTGCCTGCCGCCCAGCCCTGCAGCTCTCCGGAGCACATGCCCATCACGGGCAGCACTAAGAGGCCTGGCGAGGGCAGCTCAGCATGCTTCGTTTATTCCAGAAACAGGAGCCGGCCCGTGTACAGAGGGCACTCACTGCTGACACACCTGCCCAAGCAATCGGAAGGCAGCTGAAGCCACCACGGTCCTCACTGACCAAAAATTGACCATTTCCAGTCACTTCTATTGAGTGATGTGGGCACCGAGCACCACGACTTCTCCATCTAAACCACCCATGTCAGCTGCTGCTTTGGCAATGTCGATTAATCGTCTTTCTGATGAGCAAGAAGCTGGCTTCCCAGTGTTGAGTGTCAGGCCACGTAAGGGTGAGAAATATGGATGCATTAACCATCTGCATAGTGCCAGCTCTCTACGATAAGCTGACTTGGACTGCCTCAAGTATATCCCAAAAGTTCAGCCCAAATCGTGAGAGCACTTAAGCTCTGGACTTCGGGAACTTTCCTGTGCATGTGCCATAATCAAGCAGAGACAGAAAGGTAGCTACACTGTGAGGACAAGTAACTTTTTTTATACAGGATTCTTCGGTTCAGAAATAATTGATTATCCTGAAGACACAAGGAAATAATGGGAGAATAATATAGGAGAAAAGTGTAATGCCAGGAAGTATAGTTTGATATTAAGGACAGATGGCTTCCAACGGCTCATGCTGTCTTTGCCTTTACTGTCTGCATAGTAAGTAATTGCCAGCCCACATCACCATTGTCCTCTGTCACCCATTGTTCCCTCCCACTGGTTGACTTGTGCGTTTCCAAAGACATCTACACACAAATAAACAGACAAGCATTTTGTGTTAAGATCCCTAGTCTCCCCTTAAAAAATCTATTTAGAAATGATAGCTTTGAAGTAAATCAATATAAAATTCAAGAAAATAAGACACCTGCCCCTCAATGAATTCAACATCAGTCAGCACTATGTCTGTCTGTTCTCTATTTTCTTTCTTGCATATCCTAGATACAAATTTCAGGCTATCTTTTTCATAGAAAAAAAGTAAAAATTGAATTTTCTGGTTTCAGCCACTTATTCTCACATCACAGCTTCTCGGGTGTTTCTGTAGTTGAGTGAAAACACAGTGGCTCCCCAGGCTGTCTTCAACACAGAGGTTTTACATACTTGGTCGGAAGGTGTGGAATTCCCATATATGCTCATCATTAATATTCTCCTTGGTTCAGACCTTGAACCAAGATCTGAACCAAGGAGATGCCCCTGGCCTTGTGCAGTTTTAAGGACTTTGTGCTAGAACACAATTGCATACGAGCAATTCACCCTGACTCACCTTCCCTTTTTATTTCTTTTCTATCTACCTTTCCTTCTTTCTTTCTTTTTTTTTATTTGCCGCCCATGAGTTCATATAAAAAATAAAGTTTCCAATGGTGCTTAATAGCACTCAAATGGGCCAGGGCAAGGACCCCTTTCCTAGAAAATGAAATAAACATATGGAAGGAAACTAAGGACCCCTGTCAAAACTATTCCACTGTGAAATTAGTTACATTCCACAAGAAAATATAATCACGCCAAGCGTTTCTGTCTTCAGTGACTCTTACATAAACTACAGTGGAAAAAAAACTGGTGTGCAGCTTCAGAAGCTCTCAGTGACATTGGCTACCTAAACCCATTCATATTTGATTATTTTCAGCCTCTTGCAGTGTCTATACAGCCCTGGCGGATATTTCTTTCGTTCACTGAATAAAACATTCACCTCAGTCTATAATTGTGTTGGCCTGTCATTCCTATAATTAACACAGCAACAGATTAAAAACAATGCTCCTTAAAATAACTGCTGTATGATACATTTCCAAACAGAAGACACATAACAAAGATGATCCAACAGAGAGCTGCCAAATGTACTGTACTCTGGAAGGGTTTCAATATCCCTTACACACGTTGCTAGGAGCTGACTGAACCACATCTCCGCTGTCAGCCGAGCATGAAACTCCTGAGATTTGTCTCAGTTTCCATCCAGTCTCTGCCGGTTAAAACTAGTCCTCCACAGGGCGAATGCATATTTCCATTTTACTGGTGCTGTCTACTTTGTCCTCTAAAAAACCGACATACAATATTAAAATAGCTGTACTGCCCCATAATTAGACATTTGTACAATGTACAAAGGGATACCCCAATAAACCTAGTACCCATCTGACACCATAACTAGTTGTCACAGTATTACTGACCATGCTCCCTGTGCTGTACCTTCCATCCCCGTGACTACTCTGTCACTACCAATTTGTCCTTCTCAGTCCCTTCACCTTTTTCACCCAGCCCCTGACACCCTTCCTATCTGGCAACCATCAAAATGCTCTGTGTCTATGAGTTTGTTTCTGGTTTTGTTCGTTTATTCTGGTTTTTAGATTCTACTGGAAGCGAAATCATCTGGCATTTGTCTTTTTCTGTCTGACTTATTTCACTCAGTAAAATACCCTCTAGGTACATCCGGGTTGTTATAGATGTCAAGATTTCCTTCCTTTTTATGGCTGAATCATATTCCACTGTACATACGTACTACTTCTTCTTTATCCACTCATCTATTGCTGGACACTTAGGTTGCTTCCATATCCTAGCTATTGTAAATAATGCTGCAATAAGCTTATGGATGTACAAGGTCTGTCCAGAAAGTATCCTGCCATGAAATGTGAAAAATAGAGACATTTATTGAAGAAAATACAAGATACAAGAAACACTGTCCATAGGACAATGATGCCTCAGTTGCCTTCCAAGTAGACACCTTGGGACCTCACACAGCTCTCCCAATCTCCATCAGCTGCCCTGTCATATTTTCCTGAATCTCATTGATGATCTGAAATATCTTCCCTCTCAAAGGTGATATTAGTTTTGGGGGAAGCTAGAAGTCACAGGGCATTAAATCTGGGCTGTAGGAGGCTGAGACTCCTGGGAGATTTGATGTTTCACAAAAAAACTGCATGTGATGTGAAGCATGCATGAGCAGGCACAGTCATGATGAAGCTGCCAATCACCAGTTGCCCATAGCCGCAGCTTTCTGAATCATCCGAATAGTTTCCATGGAGGAATGTTCAAGCTTAACACAAAATTTGATGCAGATCCGTTACTCCACTTGCTCAGTCATTTTGAATGCAATGGCCACACAGTACACATGCTCACTCAATAGCGTCTACCACCCCCGCTGATAGTACAGTGAAGTTGTCATTGTCCACACATGTGCATTCCAGGCCACTCTCCTTGGCTGCCAGGTTACATCAATGTCGCACAAACTTTTCTCATTATATTAATAACAGCTGGACTTTTTCCGGACAGAACTCATATTTGTCTTTTCGATTTAGTGTTCTGGGTTTCTTAGGAAAAATACCCCAAATACTTTCTCTTTACAAGCAACCCATTTCTTTTTCCAGGATGTTTGAGCCTTTTGAGAATATGACATTGTGAAAAGCTCTATGTTCTAACTTTGTTCCTAATTTTCATCCTCGTCCTCACCCCCAGAAAGCCTTTCTCCAGTGCGCGCAGCTGTGAATGGCACTATGAAGATAATCTAATAGACCCTGCCCTTTTCCTTACAAAGTATGTCTTGGAAAACACATACACACGTGCACACAGAGTATCTAGAAAGAGAAATGAATGCCAACAGTAAACTCTGCTCAAAATCCTCCATTTGATTCATGTCTTATCAAATCAAATACAATTTTTCAAGCCTGTCATTCAGAGATTCCCACATTATGAGCATAAATGATCTTTACAGCCTATGTCTCCCGATCCCCTACGGATAGCTCCTGTTCTTAGTAGACCTGATTACTCGATGTTCCTGTGTCATGGTGTTTCCCATTGTCTGGTCCTGCCTCCTAGAGAGACTCGGGGCCCTGGAGTCAGCCAGCCCAGAGGACGGAGCAGGAGGGTTAGATGTGCGTGTCATGGGCGAGGAGGGAGGGCCCTCGGAAGGTGGAGGTGCTCCTTCTCATCCTGTCAGTAGACAGCTGGCTGCAGCTCAGGGAGAGGTCTGGGTCAGAGTGCCCCTCGGAGCTGCTGGTGAGCAAATTCATGCAGGCCATGCAAGTAAATCGTCATTTTAAGGGAGTGCTGCAGAAATGAGGGCTCTGCAATGAAACCAGGAAGACAGGGCTAGGGCCGGAGTCGTGTTTTCAACGTGGAGGGGTGAGATGCAATCGAAAGCTGTGTACACGAGAGATGAAATGACTTCCCGTAGTGGCTGCTTCTCAGGGGGGCTGGGGACAGAGAGTTCGGGATGTGGACTGGACGGAATGCCACCTCAGTGCCCACACTCAAGGTATTCTCTCTGCATGGAGCATCCTTCCCCACTGGTTCAAAACATGTCCATTACTCAAATCCCATCTTAGATGTCACTTTTCCATGAAACCTTCCTCCATCCCTTCAAAAGAGGCCACCCTTCCGTCCTCTGCACTCCCTCAGATGTAGCTGGTTCTTCTCGAGGGCTTTCCTGAGGAAGGCTGTGCCATACCGTCTATGACCTATTTGCTCCATAACTTCGCTACGTCTTATGCACTGTAAATTACGGATTTCTTCTTCCTTCATATCGACTGCAGCAGCTATAAAGTCCTGATGCATAATTGTCACTCAATAAATAGTGTTAACATTATTTTAACTAACACATGAATGAGGAACAAATACCTGCATGATCTACGAAACAAGTAAAATGGTAGTAAGGTCCAAACGTGTCTCTGGACGGGCTCCCAGTTGGCCAGTACCATTGGCCTTCCTCCAGTTATTTTATAAAGATAACTAGACAGCTTCTGCTTGTATTGAGTATACTTACAATTCCTCACAGGCCTAGTCAATCAATTTGTTACCTTGTCACAATAAAATTATTGACTAGAATCTCAAGGTATACAGAGGATGTGAATAAACATTACCATGAAAATATAGGAATGTCCACTTTATTCTTTTCTTCAGGTTTTTTTTTGACATAGCTAAGAAACCATTTCTATTTTCTAATTTTTTTAAATTATATTTTAGTGATTATGCTATTTTTTATTTTTAATATATATTTATTGATTATGCTATTACAGTTGTCCCATTCCCCCCCTTGTTCCCCTCTGCCCTGCACACCCCTTCCCACCCACACTCCCCCTCTTTAGTTCATGTCCATGGGTCATATGTATAAGTTCTTTGGCTTCTACATTTCCTACACTATTCTTAACCTCCCCCTGTCTATCTCCTACCTACCATTTATGCTTCTTATTCCCTGTACCTTACCCCCTCTGCCACCCTCAGCCTAGCATGTCCCATATCGAGACTAATTTAGGTTACATTTTGATTAAAACTGGGTTTGCTTTCTTAATTTAATAATCCTTTCTCACCATTTTATCTCTTTATTAAGTTTAGTATTTTGGAAATATGTCCATGAAATATATATTTCATGTGAAGGAATGGTAGGATGCACAGGAAACATCTCAACAGTGTCAGGGATAAATACCCCTTGAATGTTCTCTTTTGGGTGCTGGGAAGATTGAGGGCAAATTTTCAGCCAAGCTACAGTAAAGTCGATTGGACATTAGGAAGTGCATTTGATGATGAAATATTACCCTCAAATTTATCCTATTTTTCCTACCTAATTTTTCATTCTCCAATTTTCTTATTTAAAAATTGCTTTCTTATAAGCCCTTTAAATAATTTTATTTTAACAAGGAAGGGTATAAATAATAAACATAAAATTAAAGTGATCCAGTCTTATTTACACTTCAATATTCTGGAGTATACTATTATTACATTTTAAAAATTGCCACTTTTAGGCACATTTCTTTAGGTTTCATACACATTTTAAAAGTAGAATGATTTCAAAGCTAAGCTGGACGGTTCAGAAAAAAAATCTATTGAGCTCCTCATTTGCTCCTGACATCGAGGGAAGCCATTTATTCACTGTGTCTCTTACTTCTCCTCTAAAGGGCACAATAAACAAAGCTCATCTGTGCACCTGTCTCACATCTACGATTCTATCATAAAGTATAAAGGTGTGAAATCTTGGTTTTCAAAATACCTTGTAATATTTACCGAGCTGGAAAATGAGAAGAAATAGAGAGAGGTCATATTCATTAAGGACCTTGTTTTCCGAGGCTACAGAAATGCATCAAGGAAACACTCCATAAATGCTGTACCACTGCTGGCTAATCAGCATTCAAGAGACCCTTCCAGAGAACTGTACTTTTAAACCAATGTAGTTCCTTCATTTAAACACATAAGATGAAAACTTTGAAGCTGATTAACAGCAAAATCATTGCAAGTGGAATGAAATTTTTGTCACAACTTCCTGTTTCAACAGCCCTCATATTCTTAGTAATTTTGTGTATTTTCATTTCCAATGAAAATGTTCCAAAAGATAATATTTTGACTGAAAACAAGCATAGAAGGGCCAGTGCTAAATGTGAAGCTCTACAAACACAGAGTCTATCCTTTTTTAAATGTGTGTAAACAAACTCTCTACAGGCTTTTTTATGTGCTGGTTACTTAAATGTGGGGAAGAGAGCAAATGTTCTCTTACTGCTGACTCAAAAGAAGGTACGTGCAGTGTGGGCAGAGAATGCCGAAGCCGTTTGTGAAGGGAAGAGTATGCCACCTAAATTAATGTGGTCAATTCGCCTCATAAGTCATCTCCACCATTCTGTCTGACCGCTCTGCTGGAAAGAGTCAAGGTCAATATTCCACTCATTTAGAACATACAGAGCCTATTTATCTACAATGGGGTCCCTATCCCTTCATGTAGTCCAGATACAATAAGGCTCAGATTAAGAACTTCCTTAAGAAACCAATTTTTCAGAGCAATGAATCAGCCAATAAACTTTAACAAATATTTCAAAACCCTGCTTGTTATCCGCTCTTGGTAAAGGCCAGGACCAGCCTACCTATCCTGAGCAGGGGGCCACCTGCAGACTCAGATATCAGTGCCGTTGACTGAGCTCCTCACCCCAACGCAGCACACTGTTCCCTTCTTCATGTGGTCGCTGAAGCCCCGTTTCATTTTCCCCCAAAATATTTTTAAAGGAATATGACTTTTTTATTTTGCTCCATTAGACTTAAGAATTAAAGTCCTTTATGCAGAAGCAGCGTTGTACTAAGCATGGTAGCCGCCCTCACACAACAGCAGAAAATGAGGGGAGCAGCCAAGGATATCGGAGAAAGGGAGATGAAGAAAGTGTGGAAAACCAACTTTCAGTGGCCGATGTCTGTTTCTGGTTCACTTTTTGCTGAAGGTAATAATGTGTTACATGTACCGAGGATGAGGATTGGAGGACCATTTCTAAATATTATTTATTATTTTGCATAGCGACATTTAATTCATAGGGTATGAGAGGACTGAGATGTCCACAGAACATTAGCACAGGGCACTCCGCAGAGGTCAATAACGCACTATCCTCTCACTTCCCTCCCCAGAACCCCATCACTCTGCTCCCTCTGCTCCCACTCCTTGCTCCCTGAGCTTTTCCTCTCCTGTGCATTTTCTGAGTCTCCCTTTGAGCTCCTTCTATTGCTGAATATTTAGCCTGGCAATCGCTACTTATAGGACATAATTATGGCTGGTCAGAAAAATAAATGAATATTGAACAAGTGGATCCTTCCTGGCCGTGTAGGCCAATTTCCCACAGCAAACGTATTCTCGGTACTATTTTGTTCCCATAGATGCACAAAGAATTGCCGCTTCAGTTTTCATAAGCAGGGAATCAGCGTATTCAATACATCCATATGGTGCCCTAGATTCTAGTGAAAAGTCAGTGAATCATAGGGGTGAGTGGCTCTGGACCACTTTGATGTCCTCATTTCCCCCCATTCTCTGGGGTTTTAAATCTTCAGCTGAAGTTCATTTGGATTGCTAATTATTAAGTTTCTGGAGCTAGTTAGAACTGTTGAGAAGGAGCCAAGACGATGATATGAAAAGGCAAGAAGCTGGGGAATGACTCCAGGCTGGGGTGGGGAGGTGACCGGGCCGGGCTCCACCAATATCTACGTACATTGCACATTTTCTGCTAAAGTCTTTGTTTCAAAATCAAACGCCTTCTCCAACAACTTTTTTCAGATACCTTTTTTTTTTAAAGTCATTGAGCTCCTCGGTGCTGTGGAGAATGTTCAGCAGCAGGAAGCAGAAGAAAACATGACCACCCAGAGAAGCGCCAGCGCTTCGTGGTCTGCATCCGCTCCCCACGCTTCCACGCGCTCACTGCTCCTCCCAATACCTGTCCCTAAAAGTCGGCGCTGCCCACTGCCCTTCCTTATATTTGCATTTGCCCAAATGCGCTTTTGCTTTCAACTCTCTCTTGGCATAAGAAACAGGATGGTAGAGTAGCCACCATTCTCCAAAGAAGTGGATTCCACCTTTAGAGCAGTTTATCAAAAAGCTGACAGTAATTCATTTCTACCAATCACTTCCGGAAAGTCAGAGAGGGAACAGCCCTGAAGGAGAAAGAAAGGCAATATCTCCGTGATTTTTAAATGTATGAAAAAAAATGATCTCTTTTGCAGCATTGGCTATAAACGGCACAAACAATAAATTGCTTTGAAGATTGATTAAGCTCCCAAGCGTTGCTATGACTACTAATCAATGGCACCAGCAACTGACTACATCTCATAAACAGAGCAACAGTGAGAAATCAACAAGCACAACTAAATTCGGCTCTAATTTGTTTGGATCCTCCTAAACATCTCCTGAGAAATGGAAGACAAAACAGGTATTCAAGGGTAGAGAAGTCTAGGCATTCCATTTTCATTATTCCTGCACCCGCATAGCTCGAGTTTAAGGTATCAACATTTTAGGGTACACTTTGGTTCCAGTTTTCAGAAATTTCAAGCTGCCCTATGCCAAAATATAACCTGCATTTACCTTAAGGTTTTTCCTATTTTTGTGTATCTTTGGGGGTGGGAAACCCAAAATCTATAATCCCTTTTCACACCCTTTATTTTTCTTCCTCCTGGAATACATTTGAGCTGAATGTCTAATTTATCCACTTCAGCAGGCATTTTCAAATTTAAATAAATAGTCAATGTGGGGATGGTTGGATGAGACACAGGAAAACAATGGACCAGCAGAATGACTTAGTGATGCTGAAGCAGAGGGTCATCTCTGGTTCTTGTGCACCTCTTCAAATTGCCAAACAGGCCTTCCAGAAGTTTCCTTCTTCCATTATCTTCCAGATATGGAACTGCAGTACCATGGGGTTTTTTCCTTCCAATTTTGTCAGAATTTCTGGGTGGAATTGGTTAAAGATGAATATTCTTGCTTTGTTAGGATATGGTAAATTACTTGCTGTCACCCACCTCTTTCGGTATGGTTCCCAAAGAAGCAAGAGACCATCCCGTCTCTCAGGAGTGAGGCTTGAAAAGTGGATTTGCTAAAGTAAACATCAATAAGGCCAGAAACAGGATCCAAGAGTTTTAGAGTATGAGACCTGGCCAGCAATTTGAGTCAAAATGTCTCTTCAAAGAGGAGCATGTTTTAGCAGAGAAAGCACTGAGGTTGGAGCTGGCTCATGGAAAGCTGTCTTGACTAATTGTGCTACACTGAATGGGTCTTTTAAACTTATTAGATCTCTACTTGCTCATCTTCAGAATGATGCATGTTGAACACAAAAAATCTTCTATGTATGGCAGAGTAAAAACAATTTTTAACTAATCTATCGCCTTTCATCTAGTAAACCAACAAATATGAGAAATAGCATAACAGAGATCTTTAAAATTTCCCTGCATTAATTATTTAATGGTAATTGAAATAACAAGATGGTGAAAACGGACATCTTAGGTCACTCCTTGCCCTGGGTCTCTTCTTTCTTCATCCTCTTTTCCTTCTCCTTCTTATGATGTTAGAACCCGTGGGACTGTGGTTGATCCCACTTCGGTTACTGATCCAATTCGTCTGCTTGCACCTGTACGTTCATGATTTTTCGTAACTATTTCCCTCATTGCCCATGATCCCCCTCCCACACAGCACTTCCTCAGCAAGCCACCGCATTTGTCCACAGTCTAATTTCTTCCACACATTCCAATCAGTCTTTTATTCCCATGGAACCTATAGTAGCTCTGTTCTCCTGAAAACTGGTGGTATAAGGGCCTTACATAACATGGGGACCATCAGTGATAGTCTCTGACTGGCTTATGTTATGTTTACCCTCTACCTTCAAACTTCATTGTCCTCAGTTTACTTTGAACTTCCCAGACAGTGTGATACATGCAGAATCACTGCACACCTACATCCCTATTCTTCACCAGGTGGAAGACAAGTCCTTGAAGACTGCTTGCTGCTAAAGGAGTTCCTCACCTACTCTATGAATGAGAATGGAGTTGTGTAGGAAACGAGAATGTTTATGGGCCATTCTATCCGTGGGACCATGTCTAAAACTGTTCCTGAGTGGAGGAAGGAGACAGAAACATGGTTACTAGGTGGAGCTCTGAGAGCTGTCCCCTAAATCTCCACACATTTGGAAATCCATTCTTTCTCTTCTAAGAAAAACTAGGGGAAATGCAGAAAACAATAAACTTAAAAATAGGTATGAAGGAAATATTTAGATAATAAGGTCAGTACAAGTAGATGTGAAATTTACTTAAGAATGAAACTAAAACTACATTTTGATAGACACATAGAGTTCAAATCGTCACATGACACAGGAAACATAATCACTAGTGACAGGGCAGGAGAGTGTGACAACTAAACAGTTGGAAAGGCACTCTGACTCCTTTGTCCTGTGGTTTTTCCAGCCCATTTCTAAACGGCAATGCCCTATCAAATAAATGCTCAAATGCAAAAACTCAAGTTCAAATAATTGTCAACACTCATCTGGACCCCTTTCTTACTCCATCTTGCATTTCTAAATCACATTTATTTCATAGCGTTAACTCAAGCCAGATGAAATCCCTTGACAAAAGAATCGAACAAGTCCAAATTGATCTCTTAAGTGGATCAATAGAAACTTAACTGAAATGGATTGGGGATTTTATCAAACCTGATGTAGAAGAACACTAATAAGATCACTTGCAATTCACACATATAGAACTAAATTTCAGCACAAATTGATCTGATTACTAAGGATGAATGGTCACCTTTAATAATGGATTAAGGCAGTAAAGAATTCTCTTTTTATATGAAAATGCTATTTTTTTCCCTTCAAACTCTTGGAGATTGCTTTAACTTCTTATGCTGAATTTCACTCACTTCTTACATGGTCAAATTTGACTTAAGAATTGTTTTAATTTTCACTATTTGACCTGAATTCTATTTTTAAGTCAGAAATATCTCCTGAAGTACTTTCGGAAGGAAGTTTTGTAACAGTGAGAGAAGCCATGATGACACAAATGCATCACCCTGGTCAACCACAATGTCCCCAAAAGCTCTTTGTACCATAATGCGAATAGTAGTGAGTAAAGCTATCAACAATGCAGAGAATTATCAGCAACACAGAGGTCTGACGCGTTAGCCAAACCTCAAATTAATAGTCCATTTTGTGACTATTAATTTGATAATTCAAGTACATGTTTCTTAGACCTGTTCCAGGTCAGAATGTATTAATATTCATAACATTTATGCATGATAATTTGATGATAAATCTTCCACTTGGATGAAATAAAGACTCAACATAGTGATGAATAAAGGTCAAAGACTGTATCTCTAAAAACAAATACCTTATCTACCTCTAACTCATTAAAATATGAGAAGATTTGGACACCCCAACAACCGTCTCATTTCCCCACACAGTGACCAGCCTCTGCAGCTGCCTCAGGTGTTGGCTATAGAATGCTCCAAACAAGCCTCATTTTTCAACAGAGAGAGTGTTGGTATAAAATGCTCAGATCCTAGGCTATTTTATTGGTGACTTTGCTAGTGAATACTTGTGGATTACCTTTTCCAGACCTTTTCTTCCTACATTCATGGCTTTAAATTCCTTGAGAAAATTAGTCTTTCTCCTTCTCTCTCTCTCTCTCTCTCTCTCTCTCTCTCTCTCTCTCTCTCTCCCCCACCCTCTCTCTCCCCCCTTTCTCCCTCTCTCCCTCCTTCCTCCAACCCTTTCCTCCCAAGGTGCCTCTCTTTGGGTCTTTGACTTTATTGATTCCATTTTCCCTAAATTAACCCTGTTGGGTAAATAGATCCCAAAACAGAAAGCTTTTCTATGCCTAAGGGCCTATGTGTGGTTGGCCATGTCTGTTTTCTCTCTGCAGTGACAAAGTGCCAGAGAAAGGGATGACTCCATCGCCCTTAGTTCTAGAGGAAATGTAATGAAGGCTAGAGCCAGAGCTGACCAGTGAAGGGTAATAGCATGAGAGAAATATTTATCATTATCAGTTAACAAGATTGTTGTCTATTACTGCAGTGAAGAATAATCTATTCTGATGGATATAAACTGGGTGCCAAAGCTTTCTCAAACTGCCAAGGGGTTGGGGGGAATGCAACAGATGAGACCCACAGAAGGGGTAGAGCAAACACAGCTGTACAAACTGAGCAGCAGAAGAGGGGTTTTTTTGCACGAGAGTGAAGGTAAGTTTCTGGAAGCTGCGTGACTCAATTTTCTCACAATGTATTGGACTTTGATTCATACATTACTTTTACTCGCTTTTCATGTTTTAGACTCTTTTGGAAAGCAACATTTTTAATGGTTAGGGTCTGTGCCTATGATTCACTTATGGTGCCATTACACTTTGGTTGTGTCCTGTTACTTGCCATTGTTAGTGATACTACCAAAAGAGCTTGATCTTGGTACTCAGACCTTGAGTGTGTAATTTCACAAGTCTTAGTTGATTATGAATTTTACTATTTAAAAATCTATTTTTGTATTGCCTTTTGCATTAGATTATAGCTCTTTATATGCAGATGTTTTTTTTTTCTTTTTAATCCCCTTATTCCAGTAAATTACACAGAGCTAATGCAGAGAATAATTATAACTAACCAACTAACCAATAGTGCTATGAACACACGTTTCCCTGACTCTTACTCTTGCAGAGATAACAAACAGGATGCTAGGATGTTTCCCTAACATACCTACTGTGTGTGTGACCTAGCTGTATAGACATTTGCCTGTATTTACAGGAAAGCTCATCCTAGCCTGTAAGCTGCGTTCCACTCTACATTTGATATAGATGTCCAGGCTTCACCAGAGTTCTTTAGAAGACAATTTAAAAAAAATAGCAAAACCAATATTTTAATATATCTGAATCTCTATTTCCTTTCTTATTCAATAATTGAAAGCTATTAAATACATGAAGATTTTTGAAAGTCAAGATCATGGCTGATTCCACTGTGAAACAGAAAATTACTGTGAATAAAAGAAAAACTAAAGTCTATATAATTAATCATCCGTAAATGATACACATTCATGCAGACAATCTAGATAATTCTAAAAGGGGGTGAAGGGAAAAAATTAGTTTCACTCTAATTATCTTGTACCCTATACAGTTAGATTCTATCTTTACCAAATGTATATTAAGTATGAGACAGTGTGGGGGTAATAGTTGAAAATAATAGCCAATTTTCTTACTTAAGCCAAAGTATAAATGGTAATGCCATTCTCTAAAGAGGGAAACCCAAACTGGGCGGAGTTGAAGGGGAAAAGTCTCACGTAGTTCTAGACATGAGGGAAAATGTGGGACCAGGGTGTTGCGTGTACATATATGCACTTACCCATTTGTCAGTCTGGTGACGATTTCCCACACTTAACATGATTGGTGCAGCATCTAATCCTGTTTATTAGCTAATTACATCCTGTGATTAAAACTTACAAGGGAATAGAAAAGCGGTGCAGGAAGAGGGAAATGTTTAACAGGGCTATAAAGTAGTCAAAAATAAGTGCTTACACAATAACATGCTTTAACTCATTTGGAGTAAGTGCTGGCCATTAAGTACAGTCAACACAGACACCTTGCGTGCTGCAAACGGCACACCCCGAAACACCCTTCCACTGACGTCGGACTTGTTCGAGCGTGATGGTGGGCAGGGAGAGGACTGTCAGAGTAAATAAAGGAGACAAATTCTAAGCCTTCCAGCAATGACTTCTTACGTGTCATTTTCACTTAAAGTTTAACACTGGAGGAAATGACAAAGGCATGAACACAATGAAAGCTAACTCAATGAAGTGTTTTTTCCATATCCGGTTACACTGCATCTAGACTAGTTTCCAGATGAGACAACTTCAGCCCTTAAGTCAGTCCCCAGGACTCGTTTGCTAGAGTCAAACTGAGCTGTGCTTCTAGAATTGCCTTTATTACAATGAGTCCAAAAGGTCAATGTCTTTGTGTCATCTCCCTTTTGCATTTTTTTTTTCAACTTAATGGTATCTGTAAGATCCTTTTCAACTTACAAGGCTTGTTCTGTAGTGGACGATGTGGGGCAGATTTTTGCAAATTTAGTCACTTCAGAGTTTTGAGACTAGTGACACATTTAACATAGAGGAACGCCATAGATTTCCAAAGGTTAAGGGGAAGTTTTAGCTTCTAAGAGTACTTCTTCTATCTGAATTGCCATTGATCTAAATTGACATTGTCATTGCAAAATCAAGGCAACTCAAAAAATTGTGCTGCATTAACCTTCCATACCCCAGTGATTTTCAACCAGTGTGCCAAAAGAATTTTTTTAAAATGCTGTACCCGACTATTTAGTCAGGGGCACTGACCTCTTTTTCCTTAGATTGTCCAAAAAAAAAAATGACAATAGCCAATACAATAGGCATCTGGTGTGACTGAATTAAAATTATTCAGACAGGCAAAAAAATATTTTTTTGATGTGCCACAAAATTTTAGTAATTAGTTTTGTGTGTCATGAGATGAAAAAAGTTGAAAATTGCCGCCATACACTAGTTGTCTATGAACAAAAGTTGCTTCAGGAAAGTCAACTGGGCCCTGGCTGGTGTGACTCATGGACTGAGCACCAGACTGTGAGCCAAAGGGTCACCAGTTCGATTCCCAGTCAGGGCACATGCCTGGGTTGTGAGCCAGGTCTCCAGTAGGGGGCACTCAAGAGGCAACCACACATTGATGTTTCTCTTCCTCTCTTTTGCCCTCCCTTCCCCTCTCTAAAAGTAAATAAAATCTTTAAAAAAAAAAAAGAAAGTCAACTGGTAGTGAATTAATCCATTCATTGGACCATCTTACTGAAATTACATCAGACATCATGGCAGGTACTAATATAATCAAAATTTTAGGTGCATCATCCCTGCTTATCTTAGATAGATGACTTGAATCATAAATTCTAAAATACTAGAAAAGCCAAAGTCTTTTTCACAATGGCTGTGATGCGAGAGCCCTGCCTGTTCTTAGTGCTATTTGCTTCCAAACCTATCCCTATCTGAAACGTAGTACCTTCAACAGTAGACACACACTCACACTCCTGCTTATTCTCGAATTCGGAAAGAACGTGGTACTCACTAATACAGAATTACATGGCAGAATATGCAGGCTTCTCCCATTTCTCATGTTCCCTGCCTCTCTCCCCATTATACGTCTCTCCCTCCTTCTGCCACTTTCCTTCATCCTTCAAGGTCAAAATAAAATATTTTCTGGGTTGCATGCCTGACATCTCTGACTCATTTTATTGACATGTCTTAAGTCAAAACAAAGCCTCTCTCTAGTTTGTGACACTTTATTTCCTGATAATATCTCTACTTTATGGAACAGGGTTGCTCAATAGAACTTTCTGCCATGACAGAAATGTCCATAAAATAACTGCCAGCCATATGTGGCTATTGAGCTGCATTGCTATTGAGCATTTGAAATGTGGCAAGTGCAAGTGAGAAACTAAATTTTTTATTTTATTTAATTTTCATTAATTTAAATAGCCACAAGTGCCTAGTGACTACCCGATAGGACAACAACCAGTCTAGATAAAATAACCCCTGCCAGGCATTCAAGTACTTGCTTAATAATTGGAGTGGTATTAGCAACCCAGTTATTAAGCACATCTTCATAGACTTATTTTCTTCATATTAAATATTCTAATCTCTAAATGAAAAAAGCATAAAAGACTAAATTATCAAACCAGACTCACTTGAATCAGGGTTTCAAGCTCCACCAATAATTTTGACTTTAAGAAGAATCCATGGCCCAGGCAAAGCAAGGAGAAGTCTAGGGTCTCTAGAGCAGCTCCCCGGGTGCTTGCCCACCTGTCGGAACACTTTCTGGCCCTGATTAATGTAGGAGGTCACTAATGATGTTTGCAACTACACTGCTCACACAGGGGACACCTATTTTAATCATGAAATAGCTCTGCTTTATACCCAAAGTAGCTTTCATGACATTTCCTAAAACTCCATGCATACTCATCCCTAGATGCCATCCCCCCAAAGTCCAGACTGCCATAAGCAATTGCTGACAGACCAGAGGCATCTGCTCAAAGCATTCCTTACATAAAGGCTCTCCCACCAGTACATACCTTTGTGTGTTTCCCAGAAGTTCTGTAATTAGAGTGTTCACAAGATGACCTGACTGCATAAACTGTACTCCTCCTTGGAGACATTTTCAGGTAAAGGGAGAGAATGGATTGAAGACTTGATGATTAACCATTCCCCTTGTACTCAAGAAGCTGTGTTCATTGATGCTGTTGAGTCCGAACCTACATGCACCCAACAGTTAGGCAGCTACGGTGAGAATATGTTACTGGTTAAGCATCATCCCAGATGCAGGTCCATATTTGGTCCAAGTTCAACAATCCCAGAGGAGTACTGAAAACGCAATGTTAATATTGGCTGTAGTTACCTATATTATGGAGATGTAGATTTCTTTTTTAATGTTCAACATGGAAGCTACTCTAGCCACATGCAACTATCGAGCTCTTGAAATCTGACCAGTTCAAATCAAAATCTACTGTAAGTATAAAATGCACACAAGACTTTAAAGATTTAGTACAAAAAAGGAACATGATATATTTCATTAATACTTTTTATACTGATTACATGTTTAAATAAAATATTTTGCACATATTTTATTAAATAAAATATATTATTAAAATCAATTCTACTTATTTGGTTTTACTTTTTGACTGTGCCTACAAGAACATTTAAAATTACATATCTGGCTTGCCTTTTGTGAGTCATTATATTTCTATTGGGCAGCACTGATCTAAAATATCCTATTTCCAATACCTATAGCCTTTTAAAACTCAAAGCCTCTTCACAATCTCTTGAAATTTCCAGATATTATATTTTCACGGCATTTTTTGTCAAATACTTCCTCTATACATGCTGTCTCTGTTTTGCTCCATATTAGTTCAGCCAAAAATGTATAACCTTTATCGGTTATTAATTTAAAGTAAAGGATTTATAAGTGTGAAAACATTGTTGACAATTTATGGGCCTGAGTCACATCTTAAACATCTCCTGCTTTCTCTTTGCCATCTTTCTTTCTCCCTTATTTTTTGTTCATTCTTCCTTTTCCTCCTCCTCCCCCTCAGGAACAAAACAATTGATCTCTCTTTCTCCTGCACAGCAGTTTTGTAAGCAGCATGCTTTCGAGGTCTGTCTCTCTATCAAAGATAGTCAGTGTTTTCCTTAAGAGAAGGTCTAATGAATACTTTTTCTTTCATTTTTTTTACACTTGCCATACAAAGATGAACGTCACTGGAGAACTTTTTAGTGTGTGTACAGTCTAGAGGCAGGCACAGAGAAGTGAAAACAAAAAAGAAAACAGACGAGGAGAGGTGCCGTGATGCAGCTGCGCACACGACGCCATGAGAACACAGGGACCCAGCAATGCTCACCACTAATTACACAGGTGGATAGAAGTAATCAGGAAGTAGCTGCCTCATTTTGGCTAGGTTCACAGCATGCTCCAGCCAAGCAACCATGTGATAGTCATAACTCACTCTACTTCAAACTCTCTACAGTAGAGGTTTTCTAAATACAATTAATCACAAAGCTCTTTATTCAAATAAAAACCCAATGAAACAATATATTGGGTTGGTCAAAAAGTTCACTTAGTTTTTTCCATATAATGGCTGTAGTAGTGCTTAGTTGTCTTTAATTTCACTGGGAAGAATTTCACTAGATTGTGTTGTGACAGCTGTCATATCAGTGTGCATTAAAAAAACTTATCAAAATTGGTGAACTTTTGTGCAGCCATTTTTATATTGAAGATGGAGTAAAGTATGCAACATTTTGGTGTATCAGGCTTTATTATTTCAAGAAAGGTAAAAACACAACTGAAACGCACAAAAAAGATTTGTACAGCATATGGAGAAGGTGCCGTGACTGATCAAATGTGTCAAAAGTGGTTTATGAAGTTTCTTGGTTCTATTGACATTTTGGCCAAGTAATTCTTTGCTGTGGGGCCGTCTCATGCACTGGAAGATGTTTAGCAGCACCCCTGGGCTCTACCCACTAGGAACCAAGAGCAGGAGACAGCCGACATACTCAAAAGATCCAAATCAATAAAGTTATTGGTGAAAATGAAAAAAATGTGTCTTTTATTTTACAGAAAAGATGTAATAGACGTTTTGGCTAGCCCAATAAATTGGTAACTCAAAAGCACAATTACTCTGACTTTGGAGGGAGGTGTGACATTCCATCTAGTCACCCCTCTCTGCTCCGGTGACACAGCAGTAACCCCTAGCAGGACTTTGGAGAAGACAGTGTAAACACCACAGTTCTCTTCCCTTGGGCCCTGAGATACTCGTTCCTGATATTCCATTTCTGACAAACGCTTCTCAGTCAGCAATGAGGGCTGCTCCAAACCCTCTGAGTGCTCACTTCCTCTCAGTTTCTCACCCCCAATCTCTCCCTGCGTTTTCATCCAACATGGCTCCAACTCTGCTCCTAAAAGCTGAGAACATCCAACTCTCAACCTCCAACACTATCATCCTCCAGCTTCGGGTTTAGATGGCTAAACAGAAATGCTCCAAACAACTGGGCAATGCCAGCCAGGGCAAGAGAGAAGAAACCTTTTAGAGCTAATGTAGCCTCTGGGAATTTCACCTCCTCGAAAGCAGTCGCCTATTCACTTGTGCAGGGATGCAAACCAAGGGTCACGATTGTGTCCTGCTTGGGGTCAACACATTCTCTATAACTATGACTAGAATATTGGAGTCTTCATCTGAGCTTTTCTTCTGATTGAAGGAGACGCATAAACTCAGGCATTATATTCACAGAGAAGGTCAGTGCCTGGAGGATGGAAGTATGATGGAGTCACACAGAGACACAGAGACAGGAAATGAAGAGAGCATGATGCCTGGGTCTCTATCGCTTTTCTGTTCTACATTCAGGATCTTTTCCGAGGCCAGACCGTGTTCCTGACAAATGGTTCTTCAAGACATGGCTTTAGCCTTATCAGACTCATTTTTTTGCTTCAATTACTTGAATTGGTTTCTGTTAGTTGCATCCAAAAGAATCCTAAATAACATTATACACCATAACACGCTTGTTAAGGCTGAAACACGCTTGCTAAGGCTGAAAAGTGACTTTGTCTCTGGGATCAGATGATAATGCAGTAATCACTGACATCTTTTCACTTACCATGTACCTGAAATCACAAAGCTCAGGATGGCTGCCAACTTGAACAACATGAGAGAAATAGAGAATGACATCAATGGAGGATTCTGAAGCTACAATATAATTGGGTCATCATACCAAACAGACAACCAGCTTAGATCCAAAGAGTCTTCACAGGTGCCCACTGCTCATTTCCCGTTTAGCTCCCTGCTCATCCCTCTTCCCACCCAGCTCATGCCAGCTGACTCCACGGGCCACACTCTTCACGTTCTCTCAAGTGCAAGCCATCAATTCACATCATTTTCAACAGCAAGTTTTATCTACTCATTTCGTCAAAAAGTATTTGTTGAGTAACTCACATTTTCCAAGCCCCATGCTCAAGTTAGACTTGGAGTGCAGAAAATATGTCTCCTGAACCTACGGTGCATTTCTACACAGAGTGCTCCCAAATGTGGTGGGTGAAGATGAGGAGACGGTTCTTATCCAACCCTAATACTTACTTCCATGTAGACAGAGCCACGTTAGAGAAACACTCATCCTCATTTTAGAAGATTAAGTGTCTTTATCTTATTGGTGATTTGGAAGAAAAATTAATTCTGTGTCTTTTCTCTCTTAGGAGCCATCCTGGCCTCAGAGAGCATTCGTTCTACTGTGCTGCTCCAGGCCTTCAGTTTTACAGGGACAGAGATCCATTGGAAGAGGCCAGAACTGGCATAAGGCTTCCTGCAGTGAGAGAGCAAATCTTTCTACCTGCAGAGTTCAATATTAGAAAGCCTACTGGTCCACAGCCACGAATCACATTCTTCTATGTGAGCTGTCGTCAGCAATGAAGGTGATATTTTGTTCCCCGAGCTGTCTTACAATTTTGCTTTATGTCTAAATGCATTTATAATTCAAGTAGGGAAGAGAAGTGATGTTTCCAAACCTTCCCAAGAATATTAACATGTGTCTCAAATCCTCTGCCCTCATCTGAGCTCTTGCCCAAAATCTAATGCTCTGGGGATGTATCCAGGTGGAATTTTCACGCCCTCAAACTCAAGACTTCATCCATGAAAATGTGCTTCAACCTCCTCATAAAAGAGAACCAGAAGCTTATCACCAAATGTGCCTGTTTCAATCACATGCTCCTTTATTCATCAGCTCATTCACCTTTGACTCCTCTGCCTCTGTGGTATGTTAGGCGCAAAGACCGGTTGGAGTTTTCCCCAGAATTTCTCATTCACTTGCTCTTTTAGCTCTAATCCTAGGCTAGACTTCATATCTACTTGTCATGGAAGCTCAGCAGCTAAATTTGGCTGATCCCAGATTCCCCTCATCAGTTTTTCCTCCCTAGCAGAGCTGATGACATAACTTTCCCCAGTTGCCACTTTGACCATGGATGGTATTCCTTTCATAAATGTTTCCGGTGGCTTCCATCTCCAGATCAAACTCATTCTCCGGATTTAAAGGCCGTGCCACAAGCAGACATGACACAGTGAACATTTCTCTACTTATTATTCTTGGCTCCACTCACACTTAACTCTTATGAACCAAAATCATGGTATGCTTTGCATACATGCCTTTTCTCAAATTGTAAACCTCACACACATCCAGAATCACCTTCTACCCTCCTGACCATCTCCTCCAAATGTTTAAGGACTAATGCAAAGCCCAGTGCTTTTATCTTTTCATGCATTTCCAGTTGCACCACACAGCTTCCCAGCTAAGCACACACTGTATTAATTGGTGTGTCCTGTGGCTTATTATTCTTCTTTATCTGAACTGAATTAATGTGAGTTCCTAGAGCTGAGGAATCAGGGTATGCTTCCTATACCATAACTTTCAGTGTTAATTGTATAGGAGAGACAAAGTAAATATTTAATGACTGACTTATAAATAAAAAAGTAATTGTCTTCACCTAAGAGATGGTTAAATTAAATAGTCTGAAGTTTAAGAGTGATTTGATAATTCACAATTTCTAACCTGACCTCTTTGACTTTCTCTGTTGCTCTAAGCAAGCCACTTTAGCTCTTTTGGACTCATTCTCTTAATTTAAAAATGGAAGCAAGACTTGTCATCTGTCTTATTCACAGACAATGGTGAGGAGTATCCGAGTCAATGCAAAGCACACGGCTAATACAAAGTTTAATAAAAATGATAAATAACATCTATTACAAAATTGAACCATTGTTCAATTTCTTCTGCCCTTTCAGTCCTTTGATTCAATATTCTCTCACTGAAATCTGAGAGCTTTAATTTGAGAAAGTGTTTAACTAATAATCATAGACTTTCTACATTAACCTTTTCTTATCATTAGGCACACCTGGATGATATCAAATTATTCTTTTAAGGAAATCAATATGTCACTATAAGTGCATTGAGAAACACCTGGTGATGGGACATCGGGTAAGGGAAACCTGGGCATAAAAACTGTATCAGAGCAAGATGGCAAAATAGATGGTCCCTGACTTTACTTTCCCTCCAAGAAAGAGCTACTGGCAATGACTCATAGGCAAGATGTTTTTGTGAAGATCCCAGAACCTGGGGATGAGGCTAAAGCACCTACCTTGGAAAAACTGCATTAGTATGGTAAGAGGAACAGTTTCACTTTGACCTCGTCTCCCCTCCTTCAAGCCACAGCAATGTCAGGAGCTCCCCGGCTACAATTTCTCCAGTGGGTAGAGGAGAGCCAGAGGTGGACACCAGGCTTCCCCATATTTCAGGAAGCTGCCCCAGAAACACACTTAGGCACTGACTCATAGGGGTGCCTGGGGGGGGGGTCGGTCACAGGTGGAGATGAGGAAGGCACTCACAGTAACAGGTATGTAGATCTCGGTAGACTGTGCTCCTGCTGGCAGCACGGGCTGACCTCAGACCCAGACAACAGCTCTGCCCACCTGCGGACCCACACCAGTGGCCCTGTCTGACCAGGGAGCTTGGTTGATAGTTCTGCTCACTTTGGGTGCATAGCCAGTGGGTCCCAGTGGCAGAGCCCATTCTACGACCCCACCCAGATTGATAGTGAAGCAAGTCGGTAGCTCTGCTCAACTGCTGGACACAGCCTCCAGCCCTGCCTGACCAGCAAGTCTGGCCAGAGGATTTGAGCATCTGTGGAGCCTGTCCTACAGCCCTGCCCAACTACAGAACATAACCTCCACCCCCTCTGCAAGGGAGCCCAAACAGCAACCTCAGGCAGCCTTGGAGCCTGAGCCTACAGTACTTCCCAATTGCTCAGCATAGCAAGTGGCCTCTTCCAGGCAGAAAGCCCAGCTAGCCACCTTGCCCAATCATGAAGCACAGCCTGTGGCCCCACCCATCCAGGAAGTCCAGACACCAACCCCGCCTGACCATGTAGCACAGCCTCCAGCCACACTCAAGTGCAGAGTGCAGTGGACAGCTCCACCCACCAAAGATGCCAGCCAGAGAACTAGCCCAAGAGTGGAGCCCAGCCAGCTGCCTGCTCAGACTGAACAGAGTCCAGCCAGTGACACCATCTGGCTGGTGAGCTCAGCCTGGTGAATACAGATTCATAAATTCTCAACAAAGCACTAGCAAACCAAATTCAATGGCACATTAAAAGCATCATATCCAACGACTAAGTGGGACTTATTCCTGGGATGTGAACACGGGACAATATATGCAAATCAATGATTATGATAGAGAACATTAATAGGATGACTCATAAAAATCATGTGATCTTATCAATAGGTACAGAAAAAGCATCTGACAAAATAGAACACCCTTTTAGAATATATAATAAACACTCAATGGATATAAAAGGAATACACCTCAACATAATAAAGATGTTTGACAGTTTTTTCTCTAAGATCAGAAATAATCAAGGATGCCCACTCTCACCACTCCTATTCAACACAGTACTAGAAATCCTAGCCAGAGCAATTAGGCAAGAAACAGAATTAAAAGGAATCCAAATCAGGAAAGAAGTAAAATTGTCTTTGTTGGCAGGTGACATGACCATATATTTAGTAAACTTTAAATACTCTACAAAAAAAACCTATTAGATCTAATAAATGAATTCAGTAAAGTTGCAATGTACACAATCAACATGCAAAAATCTATTGTGTTTTTGTACACTAATGACAAACTATCTGAAAAAGAAATAAAGAAAACAATCCTATTCACTATAGCATCAAAAACAATGAAGTACTTAGGAATAAATTTGAATGAGGTGAAGGATCTGTGTACTTCAAACTATAAGATGATAATAAAAGAAACTGAAGAAGACACAAACAAATGGAAATTCTTCTCATGTTCATAGACCAGAAGAAGTAACATTGTTAAAATGTCCATACAATTCCAAGTGATCTATAGATTCAGTGCAATACGTATTAAAATTTCCATGATATTTTTTCATAGGAGTAGAGAACAAAACAACTCTAAAATTTGTGGAACCATAAACGATCCCAAATAGCCAAACCAATGTTGAGAAAGGAGGAGAGGGTTGGGGGTGTTGCACTTCCTGATTTTACACCGAATTACAAAGCTCCAGTCATCGAGCAAGACGGTGCCGGCATAAAAGAGACACACAGGCCAATGGAAGAGAATCAAGTGTCCAGAAACAAAGGCACAAAGAAATAAATGTACAATCCACTAGTATTTGACCAAGGAATCCAGAATACTCGTTGGAGAAAAAGAACAGTCCTCAGCAAGTGGTGATGGAAAAACTGGATATCCATATGCAAAGGATAAAATCAAACCCCTATCTTACACAACTTAGCAAAAATAATTTAATATAGATTAAAGACATAAATGTAAAACCTGAGACAATAACACTCCTAGAAGAAAATGGAGAAAAGTCTCCTTGACATTGGTCCTGGCAATGACTTTTTGTAGAGGACACTAAAAGCAAAAGCAACAAAACAAACAAAATAGACACGTGGACAACATTAAACTGAAAAGCCTCTGCACAGGAAAAGAAACAATCAACAAAATCAAAAGGCAACCTGTGGAATAGAAGAAGATATTTGCAAACTTTATATCTGATAAAGGGTTAATATCTAAAACATATAAAGAACTCATATGACTCAATAGAATAAAAAAAATCCATTAAAAATTTATTTTAACAATGGGCAGAGGACCTGAATAGACATTCAAAAAGTTATACTAATGGCCAACAGATACACAACATGGTGTGCCCCAGATAATGAAGGTGTTCAGGAGTCAGGTCCTGAACCAGCTTGGGGAAACTTTCTGGAAGAAACTTTTTTGAATTCAGTCCCAAATAAGTTTGAGTTTCCTATGTGGAAAGTAGGAGATAGGACTGAGGGAGGGAAATAGACTTCTTGTAAGAACTTGCAGTGGGTCAAATGAAATAATGGCATCTTTTCTTTGTTAAACTCTCAAAAAAGACATTTAATATGGCCACAGAAAACATAGAAGTGGTCATTTGTAGTTGGAGAAAGAAAAGTGGTAGGTTATGGAATGCCCTGTATGTTATATGGAAGAGTCTGGATTTTATCTACCCAGGGGAAAACAATGTGAAACTATAAGTGATTACTATGGCATTTTTGTTTCAGAAAGAACATTCTGGGGAAACATGTGATGACATAGAGAGAGAGAGACAAACGTGAGACTTTTGTTAAGAGGCAAGAAGACTGAATCAGGACAAGTGAAAACAGAAGAAAGAAGTTGCTAGATATTTTGGACCAGAGGACAGATGGATACAGGCTACAAGGAAGAAGACTCCTACAGTGTTTACTGAATCTGCCATCCCTTTAACTTTTTAGTACAGGAAATTGATGAGAAGTGGTAGACACCGACAAATTCACAGAATCAAAGATCCATCTAATCCTTAAAAACCACTCCTTCAATTTAATGAAATGCACTGCACTTTAAAAAATAAAAACAGAACATGACTTTTACTATGTAAACTATCAGATGTTTATTTAATTTCCATTTCAAATATTTTCAAGTAAAAATATGTACAAAAATATATATACAAAAATTGAAGCAGCTAGAACCATGACAAGTATACATATACATTAACACAATTGAAATTAAATTCAATGCAAAGTTGAGTGACATCATATTGCACCAAAATTTATTCCATACAAAAAACATATGCGTCAAGAGTTTCCACCAGATGAAATCACACTTATTTCATAGTATCTTACCACTTGCACAAATAGCCCATAAACACCATCTGGCAGCGTGATTTCTGCACCAGAACTCTCCCCAGAAGGAAATCATTAAGCTGCAGAAAAACCCATTTTACTTCACACGTCACATGCTGGTACAGGCATTGGTGCCAGAGAACCCTAAGAAACGCAACGCAACCCACCAACGAAAGTCCCTCTGCGCCGTTTATATTCTCACAGTTGCACGTCTTTGTATTCCAAATTCAACTGGAATGTAGGTGCAGAAAAGGAGTTTTGCTCTTTAAGAATTTATCACACATTGTATAAAATTTGTATAAAATACACACGATGCCCTTCACCACGTTTCACCATCACAATGCCAAAGTGAAGAAACCCACCAGGATGAGGACCGTTTCGGAAACAGGCTCACTCTTGCTCAGCTGGATTTCTCCATTACTGTACCTGAGATCACCAGGCCAAATCCAGCATTCCACTGCCCATCCCCCACCCCAAATTAGGGGAATGGTACAGAGTAGTAACAGATGCATTCCAGATACAAGTTAAGGGGTATACCTGGCCCATAAATTACAATTTAAGCACAGATCAAAGAGACAGCTGGCAGCACAACCCGCCAGAGGGACCCGACCACCACTTTCCGACTAGGCTAAATTGATTCCATCGGAGCAAATTATTGATGCTTGACACAGACTATAAAAGGCATTTAAATACATTCATCTATGGTACCTAGTGAGATGTTAATATGAACATATCAACACACAAATTGTTCTACCCCTTGATAATTGAAAAAGAAGTTACAGCGACTAAGTCAAATTTTAACACAAAGCTCACTAAACCTATTTTTATAAAGTAAATGCAGATATACTTACTATAAAAGACATAAAAGATTCATCATGAGATGAATTCTGAGTCAGTAACTAAAAACCACCTCTACCAGTACATCACTACCATCTAATCCACTCTGTGATAAGCAAAAAGCGAGCTCTGTGAAATCTTGAGTCAAATCTTTATCAGAAAACGAGGACAAATCAAGTTCTCCCAGCATTCAGTCCAGGCAGCCACGTGGCTTGCCGTTCTCTGACTTGTGCTTATTACAAAGACACAGGGAGCCAGCATTTAACATCAGCAAAACACGGCCACATGTGTGTCCACCGGTTTGGCCCAGGGACACTCTATTTCGTGGCACGGAGCAATGCACTCTTACCACATCTGATGTTTATGTTCGCAAAGTCTCAAAACAGTTGGGAGGTACCACTGCAAACTCATCACTAGTGTGCTGCAGTCAGTTTAGGAAGAGAGAGAAATTTGGGGTCAATGCCTGTCTTCAACATAACCAGTCATTTTGAACACAGGTGTGGGCCCTGAATAGCCCAAAAGAGTTAAGAGATATGCAATTCTCTAAATATGGGTAATGTAAAAAGAAGACCCCAGTTTTCAAAATATTAAGTATTATTTAGTTCCAGATTTATAGCAGTAGTAATAACATTCACAAGGGTAAACTACTAGGTAAAATGTTTCTCTGAGGAAAGGATCAAAATAATCTCAGACTATTTAAAATTTGGGGAGGATTCTTGTGTAATAACCATTACCACAGGTATTGTTTTTTGCTTTCAGAGCAATTAAAAAGTGCTATGTGGTAGTGTCTAAAATTATGAATATACACAGTAGTTTAATATAGGTCAATTCTATATAAGCACACATTCATTTGAAACAATCATTTTATTTCTCCACACTATTTTTCTACTTAAATATGTTTATATTACATTAGTCAGTAAATGGAAATTTGGAATGAAGGAGAAATGCTAGGGAAAAAGAACTAAGAAATCCTTTGAAACCGGACAGTTCTAACCTGGACCCAGGGAACCACATTGCATTGCTTCCCAGGGTGAGATGGAGGAGCTTCCGAGCATGTGCCGGAGGCTTGGCAGGAATAAGTGAGGTCTAACTTCTCAACCCAACTGGTACAGCTGTAACATCCAGAGGCCCACTGTTTTCCCACAAGATGCTGTGCAAAATACCCTGTCACACAGGTGCCCCAAATACAGTCGCTGCTGCAAAAGAGCTAACTGTACATTCATTTCTATTTTTCCTCTAGCTTTCAGGGTGGCCTGTGGAGGTGGCAACAAGAGGAAATAAGGATCCAGCAAGCGAGTCTTCTAACCAATAAATTAAATCACTTGAAAGTCTTCAAAAAAAATCAGTAGTGTATATGTTGAGGGGGGAAAGGATGTTCACTTTCAAACCAGTGCATCCATTTTTGTATGGTGCTTACATGTCTAATTCTCCACAGTTTCTTGAGAGGATCATTACCTATAAAACTGTTAAGGTGGTTACTGATACTTTAAATGTACCCTTGATCTACTGGGCTGAAAAGCACTCATGTAACAGATAACCATTTGGAGACTGTTATCATCCTCCAGTGATATTTTAAAGGCAATGGTAACAGAGAAGGGCGGGGGGGCGGGCTACCAAGCAGCTAAACCTAAGGAGTAATTTTGCTCTAAGAATATCAGTAATTGTGTAAACTCACTCCTATCTTGAGGATATAATGACAAAAATTAATACCGAGGGAATCATTGATTCATCCCAAAAATCAGAGAAATCATTCGAAGAGATGAAGTTAATATCCTTAGAGGATATAAAGAACCATCTCTCACAACATATGGAAAACTGGCAAATTTTCTGTGAGACCACGTTTTATGCCTTTGTGTATTTGTATCAAATCTAAAGCTAGACTGCACATTTATTTTTTCACACCAACTAATATAAAAAAATACAACAAAAAGAAGAAAGGGTTATTTCTTTTAAAAAGGGCTGTTAAAATATCTTTTAAGTATAGTAAGAATACCACCTAGAGGTTACATTTTTAGGTGTTACATAGATTGAGAAAGATTAAAAATGCCATTCAAGAGAAATTATCCTAAAAAACATTTACGGGTAATAATTCTTTTACCTGTACATTAACAATGTAAACAAAAGCAGTCAAAATGACTCATTCTCTACCCTAGTTTATAGCCACCATGGGCTTGTCGGCAGCTAAACAATGACACACTTCAATTTTGACTTTGGTCAGGAAAGTCAAATGTAACTCTGTAAACATCATCGGCACCAACACACAGCATCACACAGGGTAAAATGAAGCAAGATTACAATTACGTAAAATTAAACTTCATCTGCTCTCAAACCCCAAATCTCTCTACATTTCTTTCCAACCTAAAAAAAGAACAATTAGAATCCCATTTATTGTTTTTCTATCACTCAGAACTGACAAAAAAAATATGTCAAAGGTGAAACTCTCTCCTTATGTATTACATAATATATATTATGAAAAAGCCACGTATATAGATAGTTCAATTAGCTCACAACTTTATTTTTAAATAGATTTTGGCCCTGCTTGGGTAGCTCAGTTGGTCAGAAAGTCGTACTGATACACCAAGGTAGCCGGTTAGAACCCTGGTCTGGACACATACAAGCAACCAAGGAATGCATAAATAAATGGCTCAACAAACCTCTCCCTCTCTCCACTCTCCCTTCCTCCCTCCCTTTCTCCTTCTCTCTCCCCCTCTTAAATCAATAAAAATAAAAAGTACAGGTCCAGCAGAAGTAACACCACTGAGTGTGGTTGGTAGGGTAGATGAGTGTCTCACACGAGATGAACAGCAATTTGACCATTTCACCTAAAATCTCCTATGGTGTGCTTGAGTGTGGTATTGCTATGTGACAGAATTACAGGCTTATGACTCTGTAATAAAAGATTTGGTATAGATTACCAGCTCATAAAAAAGGGGCATTATCTGTCCTGACCCTGTGTGTGTGTGTGTGTGTGTGTGTGTGTGTGTGCGCGTGTGTGTGTGTGTAAAATATACCCCAAGCTTATTTCTAATAGAAAAAGTAACGGAAATGTTTTACCTTACTCAAAGCAGTATTTGATTATGTAGGGCCAGAAGCATACATAATTTTGCTGATTTTCTTCAAGAAAATTAACACATAATTCCCAATGCAAAATCAGGTCCAGGACCTTGGAAGGGGCATGTCTAGGTGAGCAGCACTGAAACCTCCTTTTCATTAGTTTGTCCGGGTAGCCACCTTTGCGCAGCAGGCAATTAATTTTTAATATCACTCCAACTATACTTCATAACAAATTACACCAAAATATTGTTGCCTCCAAACACACACAACTTTCATTCCCTGCCACTCTGATCTTTGGTTTCCTGTCCTTTCATAACCTACCTAATCATAGCAAACCAACTATAGGTCAAAGATGTTCCCTTTCTTAGCTATCATTACATTTATCTCCAAATACAGATTAAATTAAAGTTTCCTGAAGACTGATTACCATTCACGAAGAATTCTGTTGAGTGATGTAACTATACTCACGTTGACCTTCTGTTGATGTGTCAAATAGCAATTGGGGAAAAAATTTTACCAGACACATAAGACAATCTGGAAATTTGTTTCAACTTAGTTATTTTAGTGTTAGATAAACTGGCATGGACTTTTAACGTATCCTGGTAACAGATCCTAAGTCTGTGCCAGCAGCGCTGGCAGAGATACGGTACTGGCATAGCATATGTATGCACGCTCACACCTAACATGTATGTTTAGTCTGGAGTCAGAGATCATTTCTACATGATACCATCCTGAATAAAAATTACGAATAATGATTCTCTGACTACAGAGACCCTGCGTCTTGTCATGATGTACCCTAAAAATAAATTAAAGCATAATTTAATCTCCATTACTTTCTTAAAAAACTAGTGACTGATTTTCTATTTGGTTAAAATGGTATTACAATAGTATTAGAACTTCAATAATGAAGAATCATTTTGATAATGATGGGAAAAATAATGAATATGTATTCTGCTTAACCTGTACAATGATATATTGAAAGAGAAGCCAGAACTCGAAGTAAGCAAATAAATAAAATGCGGAGACATCTGTGGACATCAGCACCTTAACCTCAGGAATTACCACACAAACCTCTCCATGTGACTTTCCTGCTCTTAATCCTGATACACACAAAAAAATTCAAGAGTTTTCTGGTCTAGATTAAAAAAATAGGAATGTAAAGGAAATTTATTTTTACCTCCAGCAACAATATAGTGGGAAGAAGCTGTGTGGACAAATGGATGTAGGAAGCAGGGACTACAGATCAAATTTTGAAACCCTATGGTAAGAGAAAAAGGAAAAACTTTAATGAATTTACTTAGAGACCCAAACACTAGTTTTGGCTGGAAAATGTCAATCTTGGATTTATAGTAAATGTTATCAAGAGCAAAAATTGAAATTTGTGATTTGAAATTGCTTCAAATTATGAATTATCATTACGACTTTGGCCAACTGTCTGTGAACTTTGCATCTTCCCTGGATGATTTTAATCAGTGTAACTCTTTCAAAAATTCTTATTTTCAAATTGACAAAGAAATTAAAGGATGAAACACACTCTGGTTGTGATGAACTACTTAACTTCAGATGTATGTAAATAATAGATAACAGATTTCATCGTGATTCTACTCTCAGTAGAAAACGGTACAGTATTTTCTGAGCCCAGCATAACACCTGTCTGGATATACACATGCATACACAGTTTCTACTTCTTTTAGTGAATTTTTATCAGTTATCTCTTTTGCAAGTAGAATGATAATTAAGGTGAGGAAATTAATGACAACGCCTAGACATAGAGGTGGAAAATTTTTAGAAACATCAGTTGTGAATCTTATTTAGCAGTGACATTTCTTCCTCAATTTTTATGTAAATATATGTCTTTTTCTAATGGATCTGGACAGTTTTATCCAAAGAGATATTTTAACAGCATATAAAATGTATAAAGAAAATGTACAACCTGTCAAAATTCATCACCATGTAAAAATAACTATGAAATAAAAAAAACTGTTCAGAATACCTGTCACTGCATAGACACATGAGTACAGGATTGGGCATAATATTTTGGGTACTTTCTTTCTTGGTGATTTTTGCCTTATGTTGATAGTATAACTCGAAGACTTGAAAATGCACGTATTTAGATGTATTTATCAAGGGTAAATTATTCATCAAACAGATGACGGTGCTTATCAAACCGGTTGTTGCTTTGCTATAGGAAAGGGGTCACATCCTTTCCTGATCAAACAGGCTGCTAGGAGAAACAAAATGTCACACAACCTCGGAGCTTCCTGATGACGAGTAAAAAAAACATCCTAACATAATAAATTCTTAAGGGCTTTTACTTAAACATAATTCCTGGATTTGTCCCATAAACAACAGCTCCTACAAGCTCTTCTTTAAAGTATTCATTAAAAAGTAGGCATAGCCCCTCTGTTCTTTGTTCGAAATACTCTGAGAATCATCCCTTAAAAGGTGAGTGATACCTAAGTTGGTATCATGGGAAAGCAATGCAACTCCACATAAAACAAATTTCTCTTTCCTCTGTCTGTAATGATGATGTATGCTTTCTTTTTCTTTCTTGAGATTAATAGAAACCACTTTTCACAGTATGGTCATCTCGACAATGAAAGAGTTGTTTTTACAAAGCCCATATATACAGAAAACATCTCAGTCTCCGTTTTTGAAGGTTCTTCATCGTGATATGTTATAGAGAAAGACCACTGAAGTAATTGTCCGTTCCACAGTCTCTTCCCCTCACCTCAACAGGTAGGTATCAGGACTCAAGAGTCAAGTGAACTCATGGTATAGTTGCAGATCAGCTTTCTATAACTACATGGAGTTAAAACTACATCTCTTAGAAACCAGCTTGAATATGCTAAAAGATACGAATAGAAATAACTGATTCCTTTAGTCCATCACCCAAGTTGCAATCCTCTGGGTTTTCATAAAATGAAGTGAACATCCATATTTTGTTTTGGCCCTTTGGGCAGAAACAAGGCCAAGGACAAAGTGCCAAGATTTCAAGTGCATTAATTCATAATTTATGACAAGCTTCTTCTGGTACAACTTCCAGTATTATTTGTAATGTTCTGGTTATTCTGCCTACAAAGAAATAACGAAGAAAAATTAAAAAATGCACAGAAATCAGAAATGCATAGAAAACAGCAAACTGTGAATTATTTGGGGTTGAATACGAAAAACACACAACCGCTAGTTCATAAAGCACTTTCAAGAATTATTTACTTCATTGGAATCCTATCATGCTCAATTAATGTGTCACTTCTGTAACTTCCCATGATGGCTTCTCGGCAAGAATATGTTAATATTTTATATTAAAATAAGGAATTTTACTATGAATCAGGAAGCTGAAATATTTTGAGGCAATAGAATCAAGATATAAATAAATGTTCAAAAACATTTCATATTCAGTTTAAAATTGCTTTGTTGTTTTCGCACCTATGAGATTATAATCAATTCCTCAGCAAAATCAGGAGAAGAATCAGAATAAAATATCCAGTCTCAAACTTATAGTCGATTATTGAGTAAAACTGCTCAGGACCTCATTCACCTTGGGAGCTGACCTCAGCAAGGTGAAGGGCTAGAAGGTCCCGACACTCATCACCCCCTTAAAAAAACAAAAACAACGAAAAGCAACAAACTGAAGAAAATAGTTCAGGAAAAGCTCTAGACAACAAAAAAGCAGCAAAAACCTGGCAGAGTTTAGAACTCGAGGACGGCCACACAGGTTAAGAAAGTATTTTGCCCACATTGCCCAGTTTCCCAGCAGGAGACCTAAGGAAGTTCCCCAACAGGGAGCCTCACCATTGAGGATGTACGAAGTTCTTGCTGAGGAGGTCTCCCATGGTCTTCAGCTGTTCTGGAGCTGTTCTGAGGGGAGAGTCGCCCTCAGGCCCCTGGTGGATGCTATGTCCCACTCATGGGGATTTGGTGCCACAGCACCTTACCATGCAGGAGACCTGAGATGCCACTGTTCTTTGCCCAGCTCAGCCCCAGGACAGGCTTTTCCCCACCATGAAGTGGGCAGCCTCCCCTGCTCAGAGCCCTGCCCTGAGGGACCCTAGTCACACTCCAGCTGCTACTACTGGGCTGTGCTGCTGCTGCCTGGCCCTCCCCTCCCTCCAGCCCTGGCCAAGACTCGAAACTGCCTTTGCTGAGATGGCTCTTGCTGCCCCAAGCTCTGCCCCTGGGCCTCAGTTCCTGGCTCTGGCCCATCATTGCCAGGGGCACTGACACTACCGTGAGCCTCACTCTTCAGGCGATTCAAGGCTCAGACCCATCAAAATCCCCCCTCAACCCAGAAAAGCCCAGGAGTAGATGGTGTCACTGGTGAATTGTACCAAGCACAAAGAATAAACACCAATACTTCTGAAAGTGTACAAGAAACTTGAAGAGGCAGGAACACTCTCAAACTTATTTTACAAGGCAGTAGTGCCTTGATACCAAAGTCAGACAAAGACAGTATAAGAAAGGAAAATTACAGACCAATGCCCTTGATGAATATGGATGCAAAAATTCTTGGCAAAATATTAGCAAACCAGATTCAAGAACGCATTAAAGGATTATTCACCATGATCAAGTGAGATTTATCTCAGAACTGTAAGGCTGGCTATCATAGTACTGGAAGTCCTGGCCAGAGCAATTAGGCAGAGAAAAATATAAAACACATCCATATAAGAAAGAAAGAAGTAAAATCATCTCTGTTCACTGATGATATCTTACATAAAAATAGAAAAAGAAAGATATCTCATGTTCCAGGATTGGGAGCACTAGCATTGTGAAAATGTCCATACGACCCAAAGTGACCTTTGATTCAGTGCAATCCTGATCGAAATCCCAATGGCATTTCTAAAATACATAGAAAAACTGTCATAAAATTTATCTGGAACCACAAAAGACCCCAAATAACTGAAGTTATACTCAGCAAGAACAAAGCTGGAAGCATCACAATGCCTCATTGAAAGCTATATTACAAAACAGTAAACAAAATGGCATGGCACAAATTGAGGCACATGAATTAGTAGAACAAAAGAGAACTGATACATAACCCCCATAAATAGATAATTAACTTATGTTTGACAAAGATACCAAGAACACACAATAGGAAACGGACGGAAAACGGGATATTTACACACAATAGAAAGAAACTGGACCCCTGCCTTACAACACTCACAAACATTAACTTGAACTGGAGCAAAGATTTAAATGTAAGAACTGAAATTACAAAACTCCTAGAAAAAAGACATAGAAAAAAGACCCTTGACGTTGGTCTAGGCGATGATTTCTTGGTTTGGTCACCAAAGCACAAGCAACAAAAATTAAAACAAGCGTGACCACATTAAACTAAAGAGCTTCTGCAGAGCAAAGAGAACAGTGAGTTGAAAAGACAGTACACGGAATGGGAAAAAAATGTTAGCCAAGCATATGTTCAAAATACAGGGTCCAGCACAAATAACAGCCCTTTTTTATTACAAACTCATAAGCATGTAATTCTGTAACATAACAATATCACACTCAAACACGTCATATCACATTTCAGGTGAAATGTTCACATTGCTGTCCATCTTGTGTGAGACATTCACGTACCCTACCAACCACACTCAAGCAAGCCTTACTTCTGCCAGATCCTGTACATGAGGAACTCAGTTAACTCAATAGAAGAAAAAGAAAATAATCCAATGTAAAAAAAATGGGCAAAGAACCTGAAGAGACACTTTCCAAAGAAGACAAACAAATGGCTAGCATATATACGAACAGTTGTTCAAACATTACTAACCATCAGAAAAAAGCAAAACAAAACCACAATGAGATGTCAACTTACACATGTTAGGGTGTCATGACTCAATACCTGGCACTGTTACCAAGCAGTTCATGGACTAGACTCGTCTGCAGCCCACAATCTAAGTGTCAGAGACAAGGTGAAAGGCACCAGGGTTTCCGATGACTGTGTGGAGCATGAGAGGCCTGTTGGCCTGGAACATTCAAATCAGACACTTACATCAGAGAAGCAAATCCATATTCTTAAAAAAAAAAAAAGACAAGAGATAGCAATGTTGGCAAGGATATGAAGGAAAGGGAACCCTTACAAGTATACATTGTTGGTGGGAATATAAATTGGAGCAGTCATTATGGAAAACAGGAGGGGGGTCCTCAAAATATTAAAAATAGAACTACCATGTGACCCAGCAATCCTACTCCTGAGTATGCATCCAAAGAAACTGAAGCCAGTTTCTTGAAGGGACAGCTGCACACTCATGTTCATTAAAGCATTATTTACAATAGCCAAGATTTGGAAATAGCCCAAGTGTCCATCAACAAATGAATGGGTAAAGAAGATGTGACACACACACACACACGCACGCACACACACACACACACACACACACAAAATGGAATATTATTTAACCATGAGAGACAGAGAGATTCTGCCATTTGCAACAACATGGGTGGACCTTGAAGACATTGTGCTAAGCGAGATAAGTCAGGCAGAGAAAGACAAATACTGTATGTAATAACTTATATGTGGAATCTAAAAACTTGAACTTGTACAAACAGAGTAGAATGGTGACAAGGAGGGGCTGGGGAGGGGGAACAGGGGATGCTGTTTAAGGGTGCAAACTGACAACTAGTAAGTAAGGAACTTCTGGATGTCTCATGTACAGCATAGTGATTACAGTCGACATCCTGTATTATAAAAGCTGCTCAGAGACCAAATCTTAACTGTTCAAACACAACAAAGAAATGACAGATACATGGCATGATGGAGGTGTTAGCTAAAGATACTATAGTAATCATACCACAATAAATAAATGTATTGTACCCAAACATGCTGTGCCCTTTCACTTGTACAATGCTACATGTCAACTACATCTCAATAAAAATAAATTAATTTAAAAAAGAATGAGAGACTTGGACTAGGTCAGTGGTTCTGAAAGTGTACTCCTCAGAGAAGCCGAGACATTAGAAAGGCATCTCAAGCCCCATCCTGGACATACTGCATCAGAAGTTGAAGGCAGGACTCAGAAATCTGTGCTTCTGATAAGAGACTAAAATGTGGGAGCCCCTGGGCTACATCACTTTATCTCAGCAGTCCTAGAACCCTGTGACTCTAGTTTCCTGGGACATTAGCTCTTGTTTACCTCTTATCTTTGTAATCAGTCCCTACAGAAGCTCTGCAAACTGCTTCTGGCCCTGGAGTGCCTGGAGTCTTCCTTTGTGATGGTTTCAAACCCACATCATCTCTCATCCAGACATATAGTCTTCCTCCTCTCTTATGACTTGTTACCTGGAACGAGCCCCTTCCAAGCAATATTTAATACCACTAAAAATTTTTGTGTTTTTTCATCCTTTGTTTTATAACAGTTGTTTTCCCCAAAGTTGTTTTCCTCAGCACACTCATTTTATAATATCCATCACTTACACAGGGCCCAGCACAGTTCTGGCAAAAGGCAAACTCCATGTAAATGTTCCTTAAATAAATTGTACTTTGTCACAGCCCATTCTACACTGAAATGTACATGAAGCACAAGGGAACACACAAGAGCATAAAGGTTCATGCTTACAGGAAAGGGAAATGGTAAAATTATCCTAGAAAAACAAACTGTAGAAAAGTGTCAATCAATAGTAGGAAGATGTGGCTTTATAGGCAGAGAAGGAGCTAGAGCCGTCTGACAGGGTGAAATGAGAGGCCTTAGGTGTCTGCCATGGTCAAGTGCAAAGCAGTGCGCTTAAACTGACATCTTCCCCCGCCCCCCCTTCCTCCCTGGAGAAGTCCGCTGTAGCTCCCTGAACTATGCCCACACCTGCCGTGTGTGTGTGTGTGTGTGTGTGTGTGTGTGTGTGTGTGTGTATGTCTATTCATGCATTTATCTACCGAGATTCCTTTTTTTAATAACTGCCTTTCATATGCAGCATCTGCTCCTTCATGTTTAAAACAGAAGCCTCTTCCAAGTGTGTGTCTGTATTCTGGGACTGCCAGCCTTTTATTTTCTTAGACATCTTGCCAACCCAGGTCACAACACTGCATTGGGGCCAGGCAAAGGGACAGCAACCTAGAGACTCTGCTGGTTTCCTAAAAGTGTGACGTTTTCTTTCCTGAATGTTTGTCCACTCTGGGTCTTCCATTCAAGAGCACCTCTGGGGCCAAAGACTCTCCCTCTGGGTCCTGCACACCCAGTCATTTCTCTTCCTCTACACCCACTCAGTCCTGTGTCTCCCGTGACTTTCTTATGCTCTCTCGGAGCCTCAGGATTTAGAGAATTTTCGTCATCAGAAGGAGGTTGGGGCAGAGTGACTGATTTTGGCTCTGAGTCACTGTCATTTCCACACCAACATTTTCTTCTAGTCAGGGGTGTCAAACTCATTTTCATGGGGGGCCACATCAGCCTTGCGGTTGCCTTCAAAGGGCCAAATGTAACTTTAGGACTGTATAAATGTAACTACTCCTTAACAGTTAAGCGAGAGCTCGGCACTGCCGCCGCCAGGTAGAAACAAGGTGCCAGGCAGGACAAAACAAGGTGGAGGGCTGGATTCCACCTGTCGGCCTTGTGTTTGCCACCTGTGGTCTAGATCATCTGCAGCCATGGGCTCAAATTGGGGCTCAGAGAGGTGCTCCACAGACTCAAGTAAGGTTGGAGGAAGCTTCCTGTTTGCCCAGGGAAGCCCAGGGGTGTGGCATTCGGCGACATCCATACTCATCTGAGTCCTTTGGCTTCCGGATGATCCACCCTGTGATACTGTTCCTTTAACTAAAGTGCAACTGGTGAGTCCACTTTGGGTGTTTTCAGTAACTACAAGCTACAAAGCCCGACAGCAGCTGTCCCAGTTTCACTTTTCCTGGTCAGCAGGTGTTCCTGCAACCAGTGGAAACAACAACGGACCTCACGGAATCTGATTTACCAACCACGCCTGGCACAAGCACAGGACCTACAGCCAGAAGTCATGAAATATTAGCGCAAAATCTCCCCCCAGACGTTGGGACGAGAATCATAGTATGTACTTTTTTCCCAAAAAGGCCTGAGAACCTCTTCCCATGGGCAGTCTCGTTTGGACCTGTGGGAAGTGTGTTCAACCTTGACGGACTGTGCCAGCAGCACCGCGGTCCCCCGGAAGCATCTGCCCCACGCACTGAGCCACTCTCCAGGAGGTCTCGTGAATGAGTCATAGCAGCGCACTGCCAGCAGCCAGAGATTTTAGGGCTCTGGACTTGCCTGGTCACCGTCCTTGCAGATGGATGTGTTCTGCTGGGGCTGCCCAGTGTGAGTCTTTATCATCAAAGACTTTGTTTAAATGCAGCTGTCTTCCAACTCTTAGTGGACACCTTCCCATCACCCGGCTCCCTCTCAGCAGGGACCAGGTCTGGCTCATAAATTCGGGCTGTCGAGGAAAGCAACCGCCCAGAGCCTGGCTGGGTTTGCCGGGTCTAGATATCTCCAGGTGTCTGAGCGTGCCAGTGGGGTACCTGCCCCACTTTCTTTGGGTGAGAAGCTCGTGTGTCTATAAATAAATAAAAACAAACAGCCCAAAGAAGGAAGCACTCTGTCACAGACGGCAGGAAAAAGCTTTCTGGGTGCCCAACTGTTCCCTGAAGGGCCCATTCTCTTTCCTAGGAACACGGTGGAGCAGAACACGGCTCAACACTGGCATCCTGTGGCCGAGAAACTGCTCCGCTCTCTGACAACCTCATGTCCCCAGGTTCAGAACACTCCCTGGCTGTCTGGACTGAGCAGCCTTTCACCATCCCGACAGCTGTTCGGTGGCCTCGTGTGTTTTATGGAGCCCCTCAGGGACGTGTGTTCTGATAAACCATCATTTCGCTCAGCTAATGGGTTCGTGTGTATCAGGGCAAGAATAAAGGCCAATACATGGGCTAAAGAATGTTACCCAACAAGGCAATTTGATATTAAATTACTGAATGAACTGCTCCAAGCAGAGGCTCTCTGGCCTCCAAGTTCACGTGGGGTTTGCCTCTAACAACAAGGAGGCGTTTGCAGGGAGAGGTGGCCTTCTGGCTCAGGACTCTGCTGTTCTGTCTGCCTGTGTGTGAGCGCTTTGTTTTGGCCAAAGGCTAGGAAAATACTTGCTATTGCAGCAATAAATACTATGAAATTCTTTTTTTGTTTTATTACAAGAACACCGCCTAAGAGGAAAATCAAACAAAATCGAGAGAGGACTTCCAAGGCAGCTATAAAGATAAAGGCTGACAATGAGTGCAGATTCAGGGCAGAGTCGCCACGCTCCTTGGTGAGACTCAATGGCATTTTAGGGAACCAAATCACCATTATGGGACGACTACATTGCTGCTACTTTCACAAATGACTACCACTAAATCTGGGGTCCTTGGAGATGTTCAACACATCATTAGAGACAGAAAAATAACCCAAAACTCTGAAATTACAAGAGCGAGGAAACACATCAAAGAAAGATCAAGCACGGAACACAGCAGCGGCATGCACTGACCAGAAGAACAGTACAAAGTGCATCCACGTTAGCAAAAGGAAAGAAGTGTCACAGTGGGCTGACTACACGCAGGAGGAACAAAACGCCTACTAAGTGGGAGCAAACAAGGAATTGTCTCCAACTCCAGGATTGCTGGCTCTTGCGTCCTATGTGCTCTTGGTTTTGCACGGTGCTCCGGGGTCTCGCTGTCTCCCACCAGGACCTGAGACAGACCCAGGTCTCACAGTGATGAGCATTAATCTGTCCCGGGCATTGGCAATGAGGAGAGTAACCGTAATAGTAAATGCTGTTTAACAAGACTTTTCTTTTTCTTTCAGAATCGTGTTGCCTACCAGTGAGAAAACACAACTAAAAATATTCTACAGAAAACTAATGCTATCTAACAAGAAATAGAGATTAAATACTCTGCTAGGTGTGCCTGTGTTGTCCTTAAAGGACCTAACTTTTATAGGAATGCCTCTGTGGGGAATAGCATTGCCAGCTAGGAAACAAACTTCAGTATAAACAGTACAAATGAGGTCTAAAGATACCAAATACCAATTAAAAGCTAATAAAGAGGAATAATAGCAAAACTCTATTTTAAATGACTGGCTTCTAAATGAGTTCATGTAGCACACTAGAGATTCAATAGATACACCAAGTTGTTGTTTTCTTTATTTTATTTTTAGTAGCATTGACATTATTTATTAACAATTTTACCAGAAATCTCTCTGAACTTTCTGCTGAACTTTTAAAAATTAATTATGGTAAAGTAAGAAATTAAAACAAATGAAAACAAAAGTTCTTTTCTAAACTCACCAAACTCACCAACAAGAACATATCTGCTTCTCTGGCGGTATTTTTTACCCCTCTCTCTCTTTCCCCCAGGCACCCAATCTAGAAAAACCATGGAGTTTGCAGTCCAGCAGATGTGGATTCAAATCCTAGCTCAATGGTTTAAATTCTACACTCAAAAACAAAACCTCCCCTCCCCGAGGCCTGGTTTCCCCACCTGTGTACAAGAATAACCCCGCCTCACCCACGGATCTCTCGTGGAGAACTGGGAGAGATAATGACACAAGGAACGCTGTCCCTTGTCAGAGTCCGGGACAGAGGGCTGGGCTTTTGACACAGGCTGTTCCTAAGCACCTTTCCTGCTACTGACCTGCTAGTTTCTCTTCCTCCAGCTTACCTGTCACCAAGCTCTGAGGGTGCTTCCTCCTGAGCATCTTCCCCTTGCCCTTGGACCCTGCTTCGGGCGGCCTATGTTCAGACCCTCCCCGTTCTCATCGGGGTTGCTGTGGTAACAACCGACAACCCCTGTGCTCTGCCTTCACCCTCGAATGCCTCAAATCCATCCTCACTGTCCCCCAGATGATTTTTCTAAGATACAAACTGCCCGAGCATGAATTCTAGCTCTTCTACCTAATATCTACATGACTTGCAACAAGTTACGTGAATTCTCCCAAGTTTATAACTCAAATTCCATAAAATGGGAGTAATAATTTTCCCACTTCAGAAGGTTTTTAAAGATTAAGGTCATATTTGTGCTAATATATGGAATCACACAATACATGTGAGCTGTGATTCTTCTCTTTCTTGTCCTAGCTGGTCCTGGGCCCTGGTGAGCCTTACCCTGCCTATGAAGTAGGGTGGTGCTATAATCCGGGGACTGTTGATCTCTGCCAAACACCCACCAAATCTGATAGCTCTCATCAAGGAACCTGTTATGATACAGAATCACTAACCTGCCTTCCACCCGGAATAAAGATAAGTAGTCTACCAAAGGACTCAGGAGAGCAATTAGTCCATTTTCAGGACTGCTGGTAAACTTCCCCCTAAGAAAGCTGTTCTCCCAAGAAGTGACTGAGCAACCCAACTAAATATGGTGCTGGAAGGGTTCAGTGGCTGCTCCCTAAACATGCTTCCCGCTGTTCCTTCTTCCAGTCCTGGGTAAAATGCAGTGACGTGTGCAAACTCACAGCTGTCCCGCTGACGCTGGTAAACTTTCAGGTGTGTGTCATGCATATACACACAGGTGAGTTTTCTACAACGTAGTCTCTAAAGAGGTTCTGAAACTGCTTACAAGACTTACCGGACATTCTTCTAAACCACTTGGGTTTCTTGTCCCATATGATAAAAAGATAGTATGCAGGGACCCCCGTCAGCGTGATGATGAAGCCAATCCCCGTACTGAACGGGTCGGAGTAAAGGGAAAGGGCAACCATGAAGAAACAGGTGAAGGAAAACAGGGCTGGGATAAACAGCGGCACCTGGAACACAGCACAGAAGCAAGTCACTTCCAGCAGACGCAGGAGATGGACAGTGTCTTGTGATGAGAACATCAGCCACGTGACTGGGTCATACACTGATCACATGACCAGGTGACAGGCACCAACCTACCTTACCTTAGTAGCACAAGCTCTTTAAAGGGGCACAAAGAATGTATTGAACACTTCCTTCATTAAAAAAAAATCTTTGGATAGAATAAAATCTAAGGATAAACAAATATATTTTATTCCAGGAGTTCTGTTTGAATTACTTTCCTAGCTAAGTACCACTCTAATCTCTGGTTTTGATATTAAAAGATGGGCTCTTTAGTAATTATGATCAGGATCCACGTTAATGTGGAGCCAAGACCATGGGCTGCTGGTTCCATGTTAAATCTTTTCAGGGAACATCGATTTTCTGTTGGAGATGCACAATAAGAAACGACAGGAACAAAACAGGCCAACTCCTATTCAACCGCTAATGAAGATGTTGCCAGGATTAGGCAGTGAATATAATTAGCAACAAATTCTAACAACATAACTGACAACCTTGTCAGTTATAAACAGTGAGGACAAATCAATCCATGCAGGTTCAAGGCCAAGGGGGCTGAGCAGTATACTCTTCAGCCCTCTCTAAAGGATGCTTAGTTATGGTTAACGTGCTTTCAATTAAGTGGTAGGTTCACACATCTTCACTTTCCCTTTATACTTTACATATTTATTCCTTCTAGAGTGTATAATGTAGAAAAAGAGCAACGTAGGGAGTCATAACCTTTAGAAACATTTAAAATGCCTATTTTGTAAGGAAACATCCTTTTTCGAGTTTTAATGAGTGATACGATGCCATATGTATCTGCCTCACTCTCTCTCAGTCTGGCTGTCCACAAATATTCAGCGTAAAGACAGATCAAAGTATCCCATACTTTGAATTCATCAGGTCATTGGACATATCGTGAAAAGTCAGCACAACAAACATCTTCTATTAATACCACCTCTTTTCAAAAGCATGACATACAAAGTTCGGCATATCACATTAAAAAAAGTGATCTCTTTTTCTAAACTGAACTCAATCCGCTCTGAGGGCACTACCTGCCAGCGTTAAACACCCTACATCAGGGGACAGTGCCCCTGCGCCCCACCCCCAAGGCATGAGGAAGGGAAGACTAGGCACGAGGAGAAAGACCGATGGGAGCCCATCAAGGAGGCCAAGCTTACCTTGAAAGGACGATGCATATCCGGGCGTTTGTAGCGAAGATAAATCAGCCCCGCAACCGCCAGCCCAATAAAAAGCCACCTGGCGAAACTGAGGAAATTCAAGAGGCTGTAGAGGTCCGCAGAGAAGAGCATCACCACTGTCAGAGGGTACTGGGGGAGGGGACAGAAACCGAGCTGGGTGAGTCGGAAGGAACACGGGCGAGGCCAGCAGTAACAGGCCTTCCTACCGTCTTTCTCAAATGGTCATGTACACTGACAAACTACCAGGGCGAGCAGAACCTAACCTCCTGCCTGGGCTCTGCCCCGAACGTCTCTTTGTGCACCAGCAACAGCACGCGAGGGCCATCGTCACGACCCGGTATTCAGAAGGAATTTCGTGCAGATGTTTGGTTTTCAGTTGCTTTTCCATCTGACACAAGAGGCTGAGTTTTCAAAGTCATTCTCAGTGGCTTGAAATGGGAAGACCCAGAGACCGAGATGACTGATAAATACCGAGTAACAAAAATCAAAATTGTGCCCTATTGGAAGGTGGGCAGAAAGCCCTGGCAGTGAGGTCTCAGGGGCTCTTGGCTGTGCACGGATGACACGCAGCCACTTCTAGGGGGCGCTGTCGTGCCCGGAATGCAAAGCAGTGACCTTTCCTTCCTGCCCTCTCTGTTCCCTGTGTGCTTGCCACGGGTGACCCTCCAGACCACAGGGAAGGGAAGACCAGCCCAGCCAGTCTCTGCAGCTGCACATGCCAAGGACGGCTGGACTGATAGCTGATAGCCGCGGCTGGAAACAAAAGCCTTCTTCACAGAATAGTACACCCTGTTCCCACAAGTGACCATTACCTTCCAGATTCTTCCCGGAGAGCAGTGTGTACTTTACAAAGAAATTCAAGGAAACATTTTGAAACAAATGCACGGAAAAAAAAAAAAAAAAAGAACACTCAACGCATGTTATGGTGCTCCTGACAGCAGATCCCAGTTGAGAACAATGTTACAAACTGGTAGGTAAAAGTGACTGTCACATGGCCTGTGGGTATTTGAGGACTTTTTCACCTTACAGTCTTCTGTATCCCAGGTTTCACAAATACTAGTCTCTGCACAAAGAATTCTGCAGCTCACATTTAAGGGCCAGTGCTATTAGTTTCCCCCTTGCAGGGCTGCTCTCCAATGTCTCACTTTTAACCACAGAATCACTGCACTGTCTAGGATGTCATGTTTTTCCCCCCATAATTTTGTGTGCATTTCATTATAAGGAGCCTAAGAGGAGACATCGGCACCATTGGGGCCTGTGATGTTTATTTCCACTCTCGGTACTTAGAACCGGGACTTACCAGTCTGCGCCCTTTTCTGTGAGGTGCGATAAAGGAGCCAAGCTAAGTCAACTCCCCTAGACCTCCGAAATTTCTACACGTGAGGAAAAAAAGTGATGCAGTTGTTGCCGCACAGCATCAAATATGCATCAGAAACACTGAGTCAAGGGAAGCAGTGGGAACACCCTGCCTCCCAACACCCTCCCAGATATACATCCGGCAGATTTTGCAATGAATAAGAAAGGAAAGCACTCTCCAAAGCCTGGTGTGACATCCTCTTTGCTAACCTCTTATCCGACATTCTATCTAGAGACGGTTGTTAATATGCATTACCAAAACAATGACAGCTGGCAGAGGAGTGTGCTTGCGGACGTGAATCATGGAGAGGATTTCCGGAAGGTGACCCTCTCGAGACGCAACATAGAATAACCTGATGGGAGAGAAACGGGGGTGGAGTTGACTGTATAATTGATCAATTGTTGCAGAGGGAAAAGATCCCAGAAATCTAAGAGACCACTTGCATCTTTTTTCATATCCAATGGTTTGAACATTTCTTAGGTGATTACTTCGATTTCACTCTTCAGATAAGGTAAAGAACATCATGAGAAACCTGACTTAGAATTTAATAAAAATCTGCCAACGTATTACATATTCTTCTTTGAGGAGAAACAAAGCAGCGTCTGACTCAGCATAGCTCTCCCTACACATAAACAGCTGATGATGAATTTAGTTCTAGGCCCCCAGTATTGTAGGTGTGCTGTCTACCCAATTCAACCCAACACACACACACACACACACACAGGCACACATACACACGCACTTGAACATGAATAAAGGAAACCTCATTTAAAATGAAGGTAGGAAGCCCTGAAAGGGGAGCTCAATAGGAAGATGCTTTTTCACTACCTCAGCAGGAGAAAAGACATTTTTCTCCTCGCCCAGCAATAACCCAGCTGGTGAGAAGCCACAACAACCTTGCACTCTCTCTCCCAATGGCCTTTCAATCAAAACCGCCCCTCCCCGCTCCCTCCGTTCCTCTATAAAAGCAAGCCCCTCTCCTTTGTTCTCTGCACTTGCCTATGGTTTTGCTACAGTTTGCTTTTCAGAATTGCAGCTCCTCGGCTGCTCCCCAATAAGCTCATTTCCCTGGTAAACATCGGGCTATTTTGTTTGTAAGGATGACAACACACCTCACATTCATACTTATCTGATTGGGTTTTAATCTTATGTTATTAAAACAAAAGGGACTTTTGCAGCAAAGAAAGGAATAGGGATACAGACGGGGTGGTGATTTCTGGTGTCTCTTACTTTACTTTTTCTCTTGTCACCTTTAGGGAAACAACAGATTTTATCACCAGAAATAAAAGAGCTGTTGCTAGACTCTGTAGACATTCTATTAAAAAAAAATGCTGCATGCCCAGCTTTCAGGCTGGCTGTGAGTAGAGGAGCAGTGCCCTCTACTGGGCAGAATAAGAAATGGAGTTGATACTTGGATGAAGACTTCCACCCTGCAATGTCCCTTTGAAAACAACAGATTTGGAGGCACTGTTTCTTCGTAAAGGTATCCTTATCCTGTCCAACCTCAGAAATAGAAATACATTTCTGGAAATGCTTGAACTCACTCACCTGGAGACAGCAAATACACCACCATTCATGGAGCCAAAGCAGGTGAGGGCAACGAAGATGGGAACCGCCAAGGAGAAATTTCCCAGGAGCCGCTCAGCAAAGGTCTGGCGAAAGACAGAATAATGCAAATTGATGCTTTGCCAGAAAGTGGAATAAAACGAAACAATGTATACCAGACTCGCTCTAGGACTTTCTGTTAGCCTGGTGATATGTCTATGTTTTATAACCCTTCTCTTAGGTTAGGGTCAGACTAACTCTGTGGACAATAATAAAAATTAGATACCGGGGCATTGTTTGTTGCAAAAACATGGGCAAAGGTCTAAACAAGCACCTGCTCTCTACTTTCAAAAAGTGATGATGCATTTGCTGAATGAATCTTTACCAGCTATGGCCACAATCTTCCATCATTCCGATAAATGGAAAAAGCACCTTCAGAAGTTCTGCTCTTGGAGACAGAAATCCTTTTGCGTGATACCTTCTCTTTAGCTGAGAAAGCCACATTTTGATAGTAAAGCACAAACGCACACCGAGAAGCATGCCAGAATCTTGTTTCATATACCAATCCCACCATTACGACATACAAATGTGGCAGAAAAAAATCGACGACTTAATCATTTACATCATAGCTATGCGATGCTCTAAAAATCTTTTGTTCAGAGTAAGCACATCAGCTGAATCTCTGCTTATCGAATCAGTCCCTCCATCTCAATTATCGGGCAGTCTCTTCTGTGGTTTCCTATAAAAAGGCTAGACTGCAAGTCCAAGTCCAAGGAAATCAAGCCAGAGAAAATACAAGAGATAAACAAGAAATTTCCTTTTATGCCCTGGAATAAAGGATATATTTTTCAAAATAAAAACTGAAGTGGAATTCTCTACTTGTCCTGATGCATCTGGGGCTGTGGCATTAAAGGACCACATTGCACTCACAGAGCAAGTGCGGCCCTCTGTCTAGCGGGAGGAGACGGCAGGCCCCACGTCAGGGAGCTCTGCACATCCGGGTGTCTGCTGGAATGCACAGCAGGGGCTGAGTCCCGCTTCACAAACAGTTGCTCCTCCGAAGGTTCGCATGAAATGAGATCACTGGTTCACTGTGGGAGTTGTTGATATGAACTGACAGGGACTATTTTTAAAGGATTGACACCTAATAACGGGAAGTTATTTTTCCCCCTCGATTGTTGTGAGGTCATGAATAAAGGCTCTCTTACTACTTAAATTTTTATACAAAATTAAAGTCTGGGTCACAGAATAACAGACCCATAACATGACCCTTGGGAGCATTGATGGTCTGAACTCCAATAGATTTTGAAAAATGTAAAATTCTGAGTATCTATTCTTAGGGAGTTAAAGTGCACATTAGCATCTTTAGTATTCCAAGATGCACTACAGCAATGATATCTATTTAACTTTGAATAACTCAGTATTCCCCCAAATTACTATTATCCTATGACTAGTATTCAAAAAGATATACACTAGAAGAAACAAACATTTATGATCAACTAGGAAATTCTTAAGGGATACTTTGGGGAAAATGTTTGAAAAGTTTACCAACAGGAAAGAGTACAACATGCATTGCAATTTGCATACCAAAAATGCATTTTTAAACAATTCAGGAACTGCCCACCTGTCCTTAAAGACATGTTGGGAAAATAATGCCTCTATTCGATGTACTTGTGTGGGAATGTGTTTCCAAGCATGTATATGCAGAAATATTTCACATGAAATTAACACCACGGAGAAACCATATGGGATTTTAGCTGTGTCAGTTCAACGGAATAGGCTAAGGTTCTAAAATTTTAAATACTCATTATCATTCAGGTCAGAAAAAGATTACTGAATTTCAAAACTCTCTTCTGCTGGAAGGAACTGCTATAAACCTGCATCAACTCATTAACCCAAATCCAAGCTGGCACGTCCCCAGGTGGGACTCACCACCGCCACTGCGTCCGACAGCAAGAGCTCCTCTGCGCTGATGGTCGTGAAGTAGGCCACGTTCGTCAGCACGTAGCCAACGGTGACGATGGCCATGGATATACAGATGGCAAGGGGGACAGTTCTGAAACGCACAAAGGAATCACTTATTAGTCATCTCTTGTGAGTCAGTTTCTGAAACTGAAGAAGATAACAGGCGAATTCAAACGAAAAAATTAAATGGTACGTATAATAATTACAGGCTCTGTTGTATATGCATAAACGTCTCACCAGGGTGACCACACGTTCCTCAGTAATGTGATAGGTTCATGGGGGCAGATGCTTCAGGTGCCTTGTCCCTTGCTCCGCCCCCAGACCAGGTGGGTCTCTATCCCAGTCTTGTGCTCCATAATCTAGCATGCGCCCCCTGGGAAGCTTATTAAAACACGGACTGCTGAGCCATCTCAGAGTTCCTGACTCAGTAGGCTTTGCATTTCTAACTAGTTCCTGGTGATGCTGGTGCTGCTGGCCAGGGGACCACACGTTGAGAACCGTTGTCCTCTATGACTCTAACACCAATTCATGGCTTCCACGCCTTTCCAACACTGGTCCCCCACAGGGTCTTTCACATGCAGGGGATTTTCCCCTTCGCTAGCTTCTCTTACCAGCAAATACTGCTTCTGAAGTACTTTTGGAAGTGCGAGAGCAGGACATGGCTATCAGTACCTTTCTAAGTGATGGGAATAATAATTTTGCATGTAACACAAAATGCACAGAAGCGTTCCCAATAATGCCTTTGCACTGCCCTGCTGTGACTTCAAAGAAAGCTTAAGATCATAAGTGTCTATTAAAGCAACAGCAGATAATCCCGTGAAATTAGAGGGGACATGCCGTGAAGCACATGTGACCGGACCGTGCCGACACGACGCAGCCTCGAGAAACACCCAGCGCAGAGGCAATGAAACGTCTTCATTTAATGCACTGGGAGACCCAGGAAGTTGCTGACCCCAGTAATTTGATTCCATGTTACCGGTGCACCCTTGCTTAACATAATCACCTCCTCAGACTCTTTCCAGTCCAGGCAACTTAAACCTTCAGCTCCCTGCATAAAGGCGGATGGGTGTGTGTTTTTTAGCCATAGAGCTTACCAGCCCTCATGGAGCTTTAACCCTGCTGGGAACCACTAACAAAGACTTCAGTAGAGTTTCTTCCAAGAGGAAAAATACAGTTCAGAACCAGGAAAAGGGGCACAGCCTGCCTCACTCTCCAAGCTGGGGGTGCTTTTAGCACACGTAATTGCTCGTTCATTATGCAGAACAGGCAAACCTAAGCAGTCAGCAGCTGCCATCCATCATGCCCCTTGGAGCCCGACATGCCCCTGATCCCCAAAGCCTTAAGTGTTGATGGGGAAACACACTGACCTCTAAATCCTGGCATCCTGATAGGAAAGGAGGAGACGTTCCCCTCCCTCGGGGCGAAGAGCAGCCTGAGGAATTTCCTCTTAATGCCATAACATGCACTGCCAGTTGTGACTGATAAATGCTACATTTGAGCAAAGGAAATCACTGGGCCAATTAAATCCAAAAGAGTAAACGGCACAAGGCAAATTAAAGAGGAATTCTGTTTCTTTGAAAGAAAGGTTTTATGGAAATGCAAAGGGGGAATGAAGATGAACATGAAGGTCGACAGGCAGCTTTTCAATCGCTCACTGTACTATTTTAAACTTGAATGCTTCCAGCTTTAGGATTTCCCCAAATGGGGTGTGAAGTTCTTTCCATGGAGGAGAGAAACAGCGAGAGGGAGAGAGATTCTCTATCCTTTGGAAGAATAGTATTAAGGAATGTAATTAAGAAGTGAAAAGGTTCTGCTAATAAAAAGGAAGGTGACTTATGGTGAAGTGCAGCGCAGGGACCTAACCCAACCGGGACAGGTAGCCCCGTCTCATCGTACGATGCTGTACAACAGCAGAGAGAAGTCGGCCTCAAATTTGGGCTTGGGCTCGCGGCAAGGAATCGAGACCGCCCCCAGCCTGGAGAGTTTGGTCCTTCTGAGGGAGGTTTTCTGAGCAGAACTTGGCAGCATGGATCCTTAAAAGGACCCTTCCAGGTCAGCTTTCCTGTTTTCTTTTTCTCTCTCAGCTCGTCAATTGCAAGAAGCAACACCAACGGCTACTGCCATCTCATCGCTGTGGCGTCTGCTACGCGCCCAACGTTTCATTAGGCCCTTTACATGTTTGCCTCCCTTTATCCTTGGGAAAGCCTGTAGGTTGAAAACATCACCATTTTCTGCATCAGGAAATGAAGGGTTGGGGAACTGCAGTCACTGTTCAAGGACACACAGCTGCAAAGTAGAGAGGCCGACTTCAGCTGCCCGTCTGGCCTTCCTTGAAGTCAAAGCATTTTAACCACCAACGTCTACACTCTCTCCCCCACGTGTCGGTCCTCAGATGCTAACTGTTAATTTGCAGAGAAGCCGTAATTGCTGAATATCGCACTTACTGGAGAGCTCTTCTCAAGCCTGTGCTGCTCCTGCAGCCACTGAAAATGCAGCTTCATCTGCTGTGAAGGAGGGGCTAGTCCTTATTCCGTGATTTGTATAGTTTTTCTGTGTCACACGAGCTGTAATGCACCGTTTCACTGTGTAGGAAGTAGATTTTCTGTTTTCTTTTTAATTTAAAAGCCTAGCTTAATTAATTTCCCTAGACAACTTTAGTGGAAAAGAAGGGAGAGTAGGCACGCTTGTCAGATAAACTGAATTAGATGAACAATTTTACCATCAGCTAAATCTGCTAAACAGATATTAGAGGGGGAAATCAAAGGATCTTAAAATACAGGAAGAGAGCACTGTCTGACCTTGCTGCAGCTCCTAACGCGGGGTAATTCCCCTCCAGGTCAAAAGGAGGCACGGGAATTGGAGGGGTTGTAGCGAATCAGCCGCTCTCTTCTGCCCAGGGGTTCTACTTCACTTGGTCAAAGGGAAGGAGGAGAGGGATCCCGGCTGCCCTGCAATAAACAGCAACTGGCTACCAAGAAAGCGGGCAACTTGTGCAGAAGGGCTTGGCACCCGTGGTTCACTCCTGGGTTTCGCGTGTCACAGCGTAAGAGCAGCTGGGTGAGCTGATAAAAGCCACTCGGCCACGCCACAGCAATCTTTGCGAAGGCCTTGGACGCGGACGGCAGATGAGCACGGTTAGTAACCCAAGATTAAAGCAAATGGTGCCCAATAATACAAGGAATTAAAGGCGCTGCCGGGGCACGGACATTTCCGGCCTCTGTGCCGGGGAGGCAGCTGCAAATTCTAAGTGCCACAAAACCAACCAGTGCCATCAAGCTGGCCAAAAAATGACTCACATCTGCACCTGTGAGGTCTGCTCCTTCTCAAGTATTTGTGAACGTTTGTTGTGAGCATTGGACAGAGTCACATAATCCCTAAGAGCGCTCTGTCATTATATCTAGTCCTTTCAAATCACAGGCATTAGGTACGGGAGGGTCTGATACTTTCATTAGTGCAAATGGTTTCTAGTCAAAGGGTCTTGGGTAGTCTTCTTACACATTTGTTTGAAATGGGCGCCTAGAACCGGTCTATGTCGACGGATACCTCTGGATAAAGACTTGTTCCATTTGAACTTGTCACATGAAGTCTGGGACATCCGCTTAGAAGCACTTTCGTTCTGAGGGACCGACCTCCCCGGGAAGCCAAGTGGTCCCACCGGTACTGGCTCATAGTTTATTTTTGTATGATCTCCACAGCACAGGCAAATATATTTTATCTTCAAATACACACACGTCATTTCAAATCCTGAGTGGGATGAGCTAGAGTATGAATAATTAATCAATAAAATTCACAACGACCCACTGAAATAGGAGGTAATTAATACCCCTATTTTCAAACAAGGGACCCAAGGCTCAGAGGGGTTAAGTGCCACAGCCAAAGTCACAAAAGCTGTCAGTGGAAGAGCTGGGACTTGAATCTAGCTCTTCCAGCTCTGTGCTCCGCATCCGTGATATATCCTACCATATCGTGGCTGCATTGTGCCTACATTAACTCTGTCTACAAGGTCCCTAAGACACTTACATGCTGATAAACACATATTATATTTTACATAAGTGACACAGAAATCAGATTGTTACAATGTGACACGTTTTAAGCCACGTTTTTCTACCCAGCTAATAGTCCTCACAAACACACACGCAGCATGGGTTGCATTTTTTAACAGGCTTCCCAACTGTAACAGAGCATCAGAAATAACCCTTGTTTCCAGGACTCCCTACTGGCTAAAAGGACTCTTGCTATGAAAACAGAATGAGTAAACCTAGCTTGAGTCTCCAGAGACTTGAGCACTCCTGAAGGTGACAGGGATTTCTGATATTCAGACCATATGAGTAATTCCATAATCACTGGTATTTAGGATATTAGTAGAATTGTTTTGTAACTTGAACAAAATCTTCGGAGATTTGTGTGAACCAAAATAAGTTCCATGAGATCGGATACACACACCGGGGGCCACAGAACTCGCTACTCCTGGGCCATCTGAAATTGCCTTTGAGCCGCAGGGCTGGGCACAGTGACAGGTCTGTTAAAATCTATTCTTGGGTATGCGGGTATTCTGGAATCTTTTAAGACAAGTGGTTGATGCTTCACATTTTCTATTTAAAAATCATTACTATTTAACACGTGTATTTGGCACTCAGAAAAAAGGAGGGAGAAATGAAAGGAGGGACTCAGAAGGGCAAGAATATTGCCAACTTCTCAATGTGTGAGATACACAAAAGAGGAAAACGGGGTTTTGGAAAGTATCTTTAATTCTGCTAGTAAACTAGGGAATTTTTGTTTCTGTGATTGAAACGTAACTGTGATTCATCCCAACATAAGGTGTTTAAAATTACCTTAAGTATCTTTTGATTCCAAGTATTCATCTTAGAATCATACTTACTTCGCATTTTCTTTATAATGACCCGAAAGAGACCTTGAACGCTTTTCTTTAGATCTGACCCAGAGATTACGCAAGCATCTCTCTTAGTGACTTACAAATTATTTCTTTGCAAAATTACTGTTAATTTTATTAGCACCGCTGTTAATTTTATCTTACTCTTCAAAGTTCAGGCATGTGTTACCAACAAAAAGATAGAGTATGTCTTAAAGAAAATATATCTATATTTTTTCATTTAGATGATTTTTCTTCCATACATTTTACATGCCTCCCCTGACTCTTGCTCATTCCAAACTCTCCAGAGACCCCTAGGCAGAGAGCTCTGCTATATGGCTATGTGATTTTTGGTACTTGTAGCAGGGACTGAACTACAAATGAGTGTTCTTGATAGCTTTCCAGACTTGAATCTGTTAGACTGCAGATGACTGGAATTGCACGAATCCCTTATGTGTCTGCAGTGATTTTTCCGCATTGTCACTTAGCACTGCCACTGCATGTGTCGTCACCCACCATGCGTGGGAATTGGACTGTTAATGACATTTCAGAAGAACTGCACTTGAAGAGACACAACAAGTTGTTGGGGAGATGGCATGAGCTGTGCTGGAAGAAAAAAATGTAGCACGAGAGAAAGATTACATTTAATAAACCTATTTGTAAGCATCTTTAAGGGTCTGTGGTCCATGTTCTAAGTTAATGACAATTTCTGGGCCAAGGCTGAACACAGCGACATGGCGAAGAGATTGTCGTGGGAGGGTATGCAGTGACCCCGCTGACTTCAAGCATTGCACACCTGCCCTCGGGTTCTTACAGTATCACGGCAAGGCTAGGCTTGTTTCCCGTGGGACATTTCACATTTCAGCACCACTGGGGTCTAAGCTACATCTCACCATTCTCCATGGTCCACAGATGAAGAACTCCAGAAACAAAAGAGAAGACAGAGAGACCTGCAGGGAGAAGTCAGAAATGAACAGACACAGATTAAAAGGCTGCGGGGCTGAAGGAGGCTCCTGGAAAAACAGACACAGACACGTAGAGGAGGGAGAAAAATGCAGCAAAACCACAGAAAGAAGTAAACTGAGACCTACGATTTAGCAAGAGGGGAAAAGGCAGTCAGGAGCGATAGTATGAGCGGTTTTATCCCTTAAATACTTCACTTTTTCTCCCACGATTAGAATACATTCACACCTGAATAAAATTATTCAGCAAAATGTAGCTTGAGGGTAAATTTTTGTTTGCTTGCATTTCATGCAAGTAAAAAATTTGCATTGTCTGCACCTCACTTTTTCTCATATTCTAAAGATTTAGAGTGTGTCTTCCAGGTATATTACAGTGATCAGTATTTATCGGGGTAAACATAAAGATATGAGCAGGCAAGTCTGAGTGTACAGAAACAAAATTGGTTTCCAATAAAATGGTAGCAATTAAATAACTGAGATAAAATATTTTAATAACATGAACAGCCAATGCTTATTTTTGTTATATTGTTTTAAAAACACACCTTCTAAATTTTCAGGACTTTCCTCTGCATCTGGTCTAAAGTACACTAAGGCAAATATAGCATCTCATGAGCCATTTTTATAACGGAGTTCCTGAAATGCAGATGTATGGCTGAGACCATTAGTTATCTACCACAAATGTGCTCTTTCCAAAGTAGAAGGTATCCTGGCAAGCAGCTTAGATAGACTACAGCTCCCAAACTCTCATTTCTAGGTGGGGATGGGCCTCAGTCTTCTGTGTCGATTATCATGGCAATTGAGGGCCATGGTGTTTAAGAAGTGGGTTGTCTTGTCACCCCATTTTTCTAACTGGCAGTTGCAGAGTGGCTCAGCCATGTCCTGGAAGGAATCTGGGTCACAGAATCTGCCTGTGGAAGAAAGCCCACCAGTCAGCCAGGGATGCCAACAATGGCTGACTGTCACTTAATTTAAAAATTAAATTTTCGATTGTTTAGAGCCATTGAAAGTTTGTAGTTTGTTTGTTAGAGCCGCTGGCATCACCCAAACTAACAAAAGAATGAAGGGCTTCGTTATATTGAAATGTGCTTAAATTTCAATTAACTGGTTTCTATAAGACTTAAAATGGGTCCTATAGTACCTGTTTTAGAAGAGATCAGTATGTGATGTTAAATTCTCAAAATAATGCCCCAGATAACAAAATCAAATAAAAACATTTACATCTGAAAAAGCTAGGATGGTGAAAAAGTTATTATTCAAACTTCCCAGAAACAGGGAAGACAGGTCCCTTGCTCATTATTCTGAAATATAAAATCTCCCGCACCCGCACGTCTCACAACTGCCATCAGCCCAACAAGTCCAAGCACAATGGCCCTTGTTTTGCCCAAGGGCACCTAATGGGACAGTGGAATGTTAAATTAATACACTGAAAACAAGACACTCACTCTGACACAGTAAATGAAAATTAGAGTCAAAATTCCCTCAGGCCATAAACACATCTTAGGAAGGACTGATAACATTTCTATACACACATAAATCAGGGCCCGTCACATTATAGGAAATGGAACAGGTAAACCTGGGGACATTCAGCCATGACAAATGAACTACTGCTTCTACCACCAAGAACTGATTCAACATTTCTGACCAACAATGATTAGTCTAATTATCAGTAGTCATTCACTTCGATATCTGGTGGTCAAGTAGATAACTGGCTTTCCAGTTGGGTGCTCTGGGAATTGAAATAGAAAATGGACAATAGGCAGGATTATAGGCTCCTCTGTTTTCATTTCAACCATATCAGTCCTCTTTGCATCTTTTATGTGTTAATATTCTGACAGACAATGGAAGTATTCCAGTGCTTTCAAATAGTTTTAAAAATGGCTGCTCCAGATTCTTCTCTATGTCAAATTATGTTTTTAGGTCATTTTTTGGACCCAATGACAGCTTCCTAAAGTATCAACAATATGTAAATTGGTTTCATAAGATGCCTCTCAATGAATGATTAAGTAAGTATATGCATATATATTTGACGCTATGAAGTTGAAAATAATTTTTCAGGGCAACAAATTGCTATCATACTCTTAGTGAAACTGAGGGGAAAGTCTTCACAGGGAAGCTGTGGGGGGATAGGAGAGCCGACAGCTGGGCCTGGCCTTAATCAAAGAGGCAAATCCACAGGGCAGGGCCACAGAGCACACGACACTGGGGCTTGACGGAGCAGCAGGGGAAAAGCGAAGAAGAGAAGAAATTCAGTTGATGGGCTAAGCACCCTGCAGGTTTAGAGAGATGATGTGTCATTGTCAAGAAAGTGAGGATGAAGACTCGTGATCGGGACCGGTGACAGCTCCCTGAAAAGGTCACAAAGGCCCACCGAATGGCAGATCCTCCTGCAAGCCCTCCCTCTCCTCTCCTTGGGCTGTCCATCTACAAAGATTCATATTCCCAGCAGAAATGGAAATGTTGTGATCTTTCATCTCTCAGCTCAAACCTTAAATCTTTTGGAAAAAAAAAAAAGCTTTTGTGCCTTCACTGTATATTTACTATGCCTTTTCTTAGACTACAAAGATTCCTAGGCATACCTCTCTCTAGGGATAATTTCCTCACATCCAGGCACCGTGTGCAACGGCTGAGGGACTGTCTGTCCTGGGCCAGCAGGGGCAGTCCTGATATCCACCAAATGCTTGATTCCCCCTGTGCTCCATTTTCTCCCTCAGCCCATCACCCAATTACAACCTTATAACCGAGAAAAAATTATAGACACTACCCCAAGTGTAAACTGTTTTTTCACAACGTCTTATCTCTGGAGTTTTGCCTTTGATATTTGCTTTCACTGGATTTCAGAGAATTCTGAAAAACACTCTGGCCTGCACTCTGAAGGCTGGGTCAAGGCATGTCCTTGTCAGTAGTTGGCAACACAGGAGATCACTGGATCTCCCTGGGCTTAAACTTCCTCATCCGTGGAAGAAGGCGTTGAATTAATGAAATCTGAAGTTCATTTCACTTAAAAGTTCATTATCCAAGCCCTTCAGCAAATAAAGCGAATCCATAAAGATTGTTGAACAGAATACTTTGAAAAGTCAGCTGAACACTTGCTCATATATCAGAACATCCTAAAGAAATTTCTGCCATTGCCTTGTTCTGTCAGTCAGAGGAGAGAATAGGATGCCAACTTTACAATCTCTTCCCCCGTGTTCTGAAGATTATGATTCTGTCCCCAACCAGGAAACCAGCAACGCTAAATCACCTTCCATCACCACAATGTCAAAATGTCAGCCTGGCTGAAAAAAATGGGTCATTACAGAAGACCATTTAAAGGGTAAGCGGTCTGTCCACTCTTTCAAATTCTCAAATGGGGTCTGTAGCTCAGGTCAGACATCCCAAAGGCCACACACGTGGAGCATGTTATCATAGACGCTCATGGACTGTCCTTATAAGTCACCGTATTTTATACCTTTAGGTTTATCAAAACTTTACTGCAAACAAATTTGTAAAATTCACCTGAATTCCAGGAGGGCATGTATAGTAATATTATTAAGGATACTGCCATATGCTTTCTCTCAAAGTCCTTTACATAGAGTTCACTCATTTAACCAGTGTTATCAAATATCTTCTTTATGCTAGGTGTTGTTACATGTCAAGGGACAAAGATGTCAACCACAACAACAACAAAAAATTTATTCTCTCGTGTAATCTAAAATCCAAACATGGTAAGACACGGAGGGCCTCTCCCTGGAGCACGGCTCTCCCCTCACCCCTGGGTCGGCACATGGTTGCCCCAGCCTTGCCAATTAGTCTCAGAGCAGACTCCGCCCCAGAGACACCTTCCCTCCTTTTTCTAAGTATCCTGCCCAGCCCAGTATTTCCCATTCCTTACTATTCTTAATGAGAAAAAAAAATCTTCTAACTCCTACTTTTCAAATGTCTTTGTTTATGTATTCATACTCGCCAAATTCTACAAAAAAGTAAGGCCATTCTGAGTGTTATAAAGTGCCCTCAAAATATGTGCTCTAAATCTCTGGGGCAAACATTTTTGAAAGGGGTTAACAGGACTGCTTGCCACCCTCAAGGATGACGCTGCTCTGTATGAAGCTTGCAACCGTGTGTACACAGAGTTGCCCGTCTCCTTGACCTCTGTTATTTTGTCGTGGGTTTTACCAACCTCTTACTTCTAGGACATGTCTTACAGGAATGGTTCCCTAAAACAGAGAGATAACTACTTTAAAAAAAAGTGAAATAAAAGCTCATTTCCAATGATGATAGGGACAGTTGAAAAACTTGGCCATATTTAAACAGTTTCCACCAACTAAGCTATCATTTTGACTCTTCCTCTTACATTATTTTCACAGCCGTGAAATAAATCTGTACAAACCTCCCCAAAGAAGACTTAAAAAAATAAATGGAAGCAATGAAGGGGAAAAATAAAAAATAAATAAAAAAGCAAAGTTAAGAGGCAGCTTTAGCAGAGAAAAGAAATGTTTATTCCACCCAATGCTCATGTGAATTGTAAATTATTAAAGCTCCAAGAAGGCCTGATTTATGAACAGGATAACACAGCCCCTAGCCAAAATCATTTTTAATAAAAAGCATGAAACCTCCTGAAGTTCATCTCAGATTTAATATCAAACACAGCAGCCACACATGAACACTTCCCCATAAAACAGGGACACAGTGCATCACGACTGGTGGGCAGCTGTCCGCCAGGGGTCTGCAGCACAAACACACAGGGTGTCAGACCATGGGAGGTATCAGGCTCTCAGTCTGGGGGAAACAGCCAATGGAAATGGGCCCCAGGCTGAAATGATGTCACCACGGATGGGTAGAGATGCAAGAGAAACTTCTAAATACACTACAGGAGCCGGTTCCCACTCTTGGTCAAAATATTGAGCTTCCTGAATGACTACTGGATTTGAGAGAACAACACAATTGTGTTTTATGTTGACTTTTATACACAAATTTAGAATGCACCAAGTGAATTGGAACAACCACAGGAAAACAAAGGCTAGCAATGAAATAATCCAACATTGCCTTTCTCATTTTGTAAGATGCGTAAAAAATATGATCAAAATAGTTTCTGACAAATTTAGTTCAAAGATAATACGAATATCAAGAAAAAGTTCTTATTCTTTCTAATATTTTGCTTAGTAACCGTGTATATTATCCTGTTCATAACCTATGTGGTAAAGGATTATTTCTTAGAAATATAGATTGAACTAGTTGGGTACATATATAATAATTAAGTTAATTCATGTTTAACCC
>VMDR010002635.1:0-12426 GCA_007922815.1 Macrotus californicus
CATTTCCCTTATTGTATCCTTCATTTGTTCATCTAATTTGCGACCAAATTCAACCAAGTCTGTGAGCATCCTGATTACCAGTGTTTTGAACTGTGCATCTGATAGGTTGGCTATCTCTTCGTCGCTTAGTTGTATTTTTTCTGGAGCTTTGATCTGTTCTTTCATTTGGGCCATTTTTGTTGTCTTGGCGCACCTGTTATGTAGTAAGGGGCAGAGCCTTAGGTGTTCACCAGGGCAGGGCTGCCACGTCGCTGTGTTGTGACGCTGTTTGTGGGGGAGGGGTCCGAGAGGGAACAATGGCGGCCGCTCCGCTCCCGCCGGTTACCAGTCACTTTCTGCACTACCCACAGTCCAACGGGGCCCCTCTGGTGCTGGCTCTGGTGCCGATCCCTGGTGGGAGGGCTGTGCACGCTCCAGGACCCTGTGGGTCTCTCCAATGAGCTCTCCCGTGAGGCCGGGAGTTTCTCCCGCTGCCGCCGCCTCAATCCCCACAGGAGTTTTCAATCAGAGGCTTTGAGGCTTCACCTCCCCGCGCCGGAACTCTGGGTTGTGGGGTCTGTCTCACTCCCCAGTTGTTCCTCCCCGTTTATCCTCACGAGGGAGTGGGACGCCCGGTCTGCAGCCGCCACCTCTCCCGGCCAGCCGCGCCTTTCCCGGATCCGCCAGCCGCCGCCCCGCCGCGTGAATCCTCTCCACCCCTCCTACCGGTCTGGATGTAAGTTTCTTAGTTTCTTGGTTGTCGGACTTCCATACGGTTCGATTTTCTGTCAGTTCTGGTTGTTTTTTGTTTTAAAATTTGTTGTTGTCCTTCTTTTGGTTGTGAGAGGCGGCACAGTGTGTCTACCTACGCCTCCATCTTGGCCGGAAGTCCAAAAAATTGTTGTTTTTTTTTGAGCTCGTAAAATGAAAATTGAGGCATATTGGAAAACTTTTTCTATATAAAATATATTCCTTAAGTTATAGGAGGTGCAGTGACTAAAGATAATATGGACCATCCAAGTTTCCAAGAAGTATTCAAGAATAAACAAGAGTAAAAGCTCAAACATTATTTTGGCTACATGTTTGTGTATAATTAAAATTATTTAGGATAAGTACTAAGATATGAACTTGCTGTGTTAATAATATAAAACATTTTATAGGTATCATATTGCAGTTTCATGTTCCCAAGTTTAATTCATTTTAACACACTTATTTAACACATTAATATTGAACACACTTTTTGAGTCTTTACCATGTTCAAGGGACCTCATTAAGGCTGGAGACCAAAAGGTGGATAAAACACCAACATGTAAACCAATCATGACAGAACAGCTAGAGAGTGTATTAAGCAATAAGGTAGTTAAAGGAAGCAGTCACTGATTATGCCTGAAGATGTCGAGAAAAATTTGCCAGACAAAGTGACATTTTAGTGAGAACTTTGATGAGTAAGTAGAAATTCACCAGATGGGGAATAACTAGACAGAGGAGCAGCAGAGATGCTGTGAAAGAATAACAGCCACCAGCTCCTGCTTGGGCTGGATGTGGGGCATCTGGTGGAGTGAGTGAGAGATGAGCTGGAAAGGCCAGTTTGAGTCAGAATGCATATTTTGTTCTTTTGACGATGGGGAACCCTTGAAGTCATTTAAGTAGAGGATGGACACTTTCGTGGTTTTGATGAGAGTAATACCTCTGCAGGCAGTGTTGTGATTGTAGGTGGGGGAAAGACAGGAGGTAGGGACGTATAATAGGAGGCTGTTGTCATAAAGGACCAGAAATAAGGCAGAAGAGCGGGGAAGAGAATGAATCAAAGTGATGACAATTGGGTACAATAACCAGGATTTGATGAGCCCTGAATGTAGGGTACTGCTCATGAAAAGAAGGGTTCAGGTCACTGTGATTTCAGTTTAGATAACTGAGTTAATGATGATGTTGATGATGAGAGGAATGTGCTTAGTCTTGAGTGTACTGAGTCTGAAGCACATGTAAGTATTCAGGTAAAAACACCTTTTAAACAACTGGAAGAATATGTGTGGATCAGGAGGATCAAATCAAATACATGGTAGGTGAAGTTGAAGGGGTGGGTAAAACTCCCCAGGGGAGCGCAGCAGGGATAAAGAAAAAGGAATCACCTTTAGAATGTTAAGTGTAGTGGACAATTGAAAGGAAGAGATTCAATGAACTGGAGTCAGAAAGTCTGAGAACTAGAAAAGAGGAGCGTGGCAATACTAAGGGAGGAAAGGGTTTGAAGAAGAGTTTGGTGAACATCATATATCAGAACCAGGCAAAGTAGAATTAATTTGGACATAGTGATTGTGTTAGCATTTCCCAGAGACACAGGACTAATAGGATCTATGTCTGTCTATCTATTATCTATCTATCTATCTATCTATCTATCTATCTATCTATCTATCTATCACCATCATCTATCTATCATCGAAGTTCAAAGGCAGAAGATAGATGTTGAAGACAGTCAGGCAGAGAGACAGAATTCTCCCTTAACTCACCTTTTATTTTATTCAGGTCCTCAGTGAATTGGATAAGGCCCACTCACATTGGAGAGGGCAATCTGCTTTAGTATTCTACAGCTCAGATGTTAATCTAATCCAGAAATATTTTCACAAACATATCCAGAGTAATGTTTAATCAAATATCCAGGCACTCCATTGGTCAGGCACATCGATACATAGCATTTACCACCGCAGCAATGAAAAGTCACTAGTTACCTTATTAAGAGTAGTTCCTGTTGATGGTTCTGGTGATATCCAGACATCAAAGGATTGAGAAATGAACAAGAAATGAGTAAATAGAGATAGTAGGTGGAGGCTTCTCATTCAAGAAAGTTAGTTGACTGCAGAAGGAAGAAAAGAAATGAAGCAATACATTCAGGAGGAAGATAAGTTAAGGAGGAGATTTCTTTTAAGGTATAGGAAATTTGAGTATGTTCAATATTTTTTGGCTGAAAGAAAGGCACTTGTGAAGAGCAAGTGACTGAAGTGACAAATGGGAAGAAGAAATAATTGATAGGGCAGGAATATTGAGGTAGGCAGGAAGGAATGAGAGTTATATGCAAATAATTAGAAATAAAGCAACCTAATGGTAATAATAACAATAACATTACAAAGTGATAAATGTGTTCCACTGGCCAAGAATTAGATCTAGGCTTTAAATATGCAGAAATGTGATCTATCCAGGAAGAATTATATCCCAATACCTGTTCTGTGTATTTATGCAAGAAACTGAATGATGTAAACTGATTACAAACACAGGTGGTGTGATTTTTTGAACTGTTCCAGAGTGTGAAGCTTGATCATTGTAAGGGTGTCAGGAGCATGGTCACGAATTGCTAACTAGAGCTCCTGCCCAGTTTTTCTGGCTACAATCTCAAATAGATAGGAAGTCAAAGAAGCCACTTGACTCAGAGAAAATGTCACAGAAAAATCTTGAAGCGTTATAGATTTTTCAAGAATGACATAATTATCTTCTATAGCATTCAACCTCAGAATAGAAGTGAAATGAAAGATTACTCTGAGCGTACGCAGAATGTCATCATTATGCCGAATTGGACAACATGGACAGTAAGCTTCAGCCAAAAGGGGACTCTTTTGTAGTCACCACTGTGATCCTACCGTTAGCTCCCAGGGCTTGACTCCTCGAAAGCATTCAACAGATATTGGTTGAATGAATGAAGGAGAACGTTATGATCCTTGGAATGTGTTGCAAGTACTCACTTAAATTATATTTTGATATGCAAAGGAAATTCTTCAGAGGCCAAGCTCCTAGACATCTTCGGAACTTTGAAGCAACACTCCACTTGAGAACATGAGACAAAAAGGTACTGACTGGAAAATGAAATGCAAGGTGAAACTTGTGGAGACAAAGTATGCCTGAAACATGGGTGGACTGAAGCGAAGTGAGATGGTGGAACTGCTCTCTGTACTGGATGCTGCAGTGCGCTGTCCAGATAGATCTTCCTTAGGATGGAGGCACTGGTGTCCTACAGCTGGGCAGACTGGTGGCAGACAGCTCTTTGCTGAGTGATTCTTTGGGAATTACCCTCAAAGGAAGAAAACTACTTATCCTAAGGTCATGCTGCTTCCCTGGGAACAGCCCACATTCAATGACAGTTAATGGGTGGTGCTGGTGGCAATAAAGTCCCGTGCCTCTTGCTCCAAGGTGGACTGACTTTGCACAGCTCTGGGGTTTTCTGTAGCATTGTCTGAGGTCTGTATTTTGCCTTCGTCATGGCTCATTATTTCCTCTGTCCAGTTCTTCCTTTATTCCCTCACAGATGTTGGTCCTATAAACCTCATGCATGGAGCTCTCTCTCTTGGAGTTGTCCTGCTCTAGAGCCAGATTTGAGACATTTTATGTCGCTTACTATTTCTAGACAGAAAAGGGCATTCTTTTAAGAGCTAAAACACCCCAGGGAGAATTGGGCTTAAACCTTGATTCCAGCTCAGTGCAGACACCCATGTATTCCAAAAAATTAAAAATGGTAACCAGAGAATCAAGGAAGGCTAGGCTGGCTTGCATGGGTCAGAACAAGAGTCTTTATTATCACACAGGATGTTCCTCCTCACACTTCCAGCACAAGCGCTGAATGTTAAATGCACCTCTCAGCACCAAACATACCTTGCCAGGTTTTGATTTTCTTATCCCAGTTCTTCCAAAGGCTATTCCCCTTTTGTTTCTGCTGTTTTCATAATGTATAGTTTGTTCTTTTGTTCTTTTAAAAGCTCCTATTCTCTGCAGCTAGGCAACTTCCTCTTCTGACCCAGAAAACAACCAAAACTCTTTAATTTCATATCTTCACTGTGGTCAGTTCCTAAGATTAAAGCCAACTCCAGATATTTCCTGAGGCTTTCTTGGAACATCTTAATTTGGAATCTCTTTCACCACTTAGCTGCTTATTATTTTGTTAAGAGATGTTGTCAGTTTAGTTTTAAGTAAAGCTAATATTTATTTAGCGCTTCTTATTTGTTTGAAGTTTCTATTGTAAAATAAAACAGTTACAGAAAATCACATAGAAATTCATAGATTAATGAACAATGCACTTGCTGTAACTCCTACTCAGTTTTAGAAGTAGAACTTTGTTGCTACCCAAGAACTCCTCCATGCACCCCATCCCAATCTCAATGCTCCCAAAGCCATCACTCTCCTGATTCTATAATAATTGCTTCTTTGCATTTCTTTATAGTTTTGTCAAAAAGTGTGTGTCCCTAGACATTGTTATTTTGCTTACCTATTTTTAAAAATGTAAGTCTTCTAATGTGCATTTTCCTCCTCCCTCTCTTTCTTTTCCTAATAAATTATCTGCCGAGGAACCTGAGGCATTTGATCTGCAGTTTTTCATAGTCTGAATTTTTCACTTTGACACTTTCTTCTGTCCTCTGTATTCCCTACAAATTGGCAGCTGGGTCCAGACACTTGATCTGACTTGTGTTTGATCCCTTGTGCAAGTGAAGGCATTTCAATCCTCATTCTGGCTATTTAAATAGTTTTTATTGAAGCTCAAATTGTCCCGCATTTGGCTAGAGGGCTCTTCAGGCTGGCTCTGAGCTCTTTCCACAGGACTCTCTGACAGTTTTGCTATTTGGTGTGACAGGGTTTCCCAGGCTCATCTTGGACATTCCCTGCCTGGGTACGGCAGCAGCTATTTCCCTCAGAACACTTAGGTGTTTTTTCAGGGAAAACGGTATTTGAAAGCTGCAGTCTGTTTGCTAGGGATGGTCATTGTCGCTAGGTCTCTTCAGTGGACAGAGTTACTTCATGAGTGAATACTGATAGCTCTAATTTAGATTTCAGGAACGCAGTGTTTTTTATTTAACTTATTACGTCTCTATTTCCTTTCTTCCATACCAAAATCTGAGTTCTCAAGGACACAGGATGATGGAATCAGAGTATTTCATCATTACTTATTTACTCAATTTCATCATTATGTAGGCAAATATTAATACTACCGCTGGCAATATGATCGCTAAAAATAACTTTTTTGCATACTCTTTCCCTACCTTCCGTTAATTTTTATAGTTGTACTATATCTATATTGCCTAAGCACATAGCCATTAATACTATACTTTCCCTTTTTAATGCTCATTTGGTCTTAGTTCTGTAATAACTATATGTTTCATATATTTAGTCCTCACCATCAGTTGTTGTTTTGTCTGTGTCTTTCTAGTGATTTTGGTACTTTGAAGCTCATTTCTAGCATATTCATTAGGAAGGACTCATGGAAATGATATTTCTTGAGTTCTTACATGTGATAACAGTTTTTTTTGTGTCTTTATATCCGAAAGTCACCTTCATTTGGATAAGCTAATCTTTTTCTTTGTATTTCTTTTAGACATTCATTCCTTCCTTGCATATGTTAATTAGGTTGCTCTATTTTTTCTATCATAAAGCATTGCTGCTGTAGAGTATAATGGTAACTTTATTTTTTCCCTTATAAATTACTTGCCTTTTTCCCCTGGATGCTGAAATAACTTTTTTTTCTTTAAAATCTGATGACTTTATTAGAATATGCCTTGGTGTTGCTCATTCTGAGTTCATAGTCCCAGATGTGTGGTGTGTTCTTTTAACATTTCGTTTCAGTGAACTTTTAATTCCAGGAAAGTTTTCTTGAATTATTCTTTAGTGTTTGTCTTCTTCCTTGCTTGGTTTTCTTCCTCAGGGATTTCTATGTGATGTAATTTAAATGTTTTTTGCCTGTGTTCTCTTTGCTACTTTCCCTTTAATCTTGTTTATCTCTATTTGTTTTTGTATTTTTTAAATATTCCTCCTTTTAGCCTTCTATTTTTAAAGCCTATTTCATTTGCCTTTGTGTTTCCTTTAATTTAGTCTTCATTTCTGAAATGTCTTTATTTATTTATAATTCTCTCCTATGCTCTGTCATCTCATTTCGGAGTTTTTCTGATTCTGATTTATACTGTTCTTTTACATTTTGCATTATTTCCTTAATGTCTTTTTTGCTCATTTTGAAATAGATTACAATTTTGATCTGTCCCAGTCTTCCTGATATGATTTTATTATCTATAGTGATACTATTCTGCTCTTTATTCCCTTTTGTCTTTTAATAATTTTGCAAAGGATTTGACTTTGATACTTGCCTGCTGCTAATTTTTATGTGGAATTGGTTTTCTGAAATTGTGGAAGCTCGGTTCAGGGTAGCTGTTCCAACCTCAGAGAGTTGTTTCTTCTGTTGTTTTCTAAGACTTTCCAGCTCTGTTATCCTCCACTTCTCTCTCTCTCCTTTTTCCTTTGTCTCTATGGGGCCCATTCTGTTCAATTTTGATTACATCCCAGCAGTTTCTCCTCAGTGCATTGTCATTTCTTGACAGGGAGCCCTGTCCTGGAAGAAAGCTCCTAAGTGCTAGATCCCACCACACCAAGCTTTCCCTTTGCCCTCGTCCATTACTGTGTCAGCAGCCAGTCCCCAAATAGGTTCAAGGAACCAAATAGGTTCTTGTGTTTGCTTCTCTCTGCTGTCTTCCGTACAGATGCCGTTACCATGCTGCTCTCGTGGCTATGGTGGTTTGTCTTCACATGCTTGCATTTTGAGATTTGTAAAGAAATCTAATCACCTAGCTTTACTGTAAAGATTGACCATGGATTTTTGGTTTGATATCTAATTGCTTTGTCTGTTTTAATGTAGCAATTCAGAGAGAGAAAAGAAGAATATACCATGCCCATGGCCACCATCTTCTTCCAAGTAATAAATATTTTCTAAGCTCTCTCCATATATTGTTTCATTCAATTTTCAGGACATCCCAGTGGGACTTGACTTGACTTGCATGTAAGAACAGCTATTATTCTGATTTTACATGCAAGGAAACTCAGGCTCAAGAGGTCAAATAGCTCCTTAAGGTCACCCAGCCAGTAAGTGGTAGCTTTGGAATTAGAACCTATTTCTGACTCCTAAGCCTGCTAACCTTTATTTAAAAAATATTTTAAAATCAGTGTTAAAGTTTTAAATACATATTAACCTAAAATGTTTTCCTAATAAAAAGGCTGTAATTTATAGTTAAGAAAATATCAGAAAGTATTCATCTTGAACATAAGAATTTAGATGATTTTTCTTTTGTGCACATCCCTAGATTTCTCTAATGAGTACATATTAACTTTAAATTGAAAAAGCCAATATATCTAATTTTAAAAGTTAAAATGAGCATGGCTGAGGTGTTCCAAAAGTTTATATAACCCATGATGTACCTGAAATGCAGTTCAAATGTGTATATAAGTATATATGTATGCTATATACACATACATACACACATTTGATTAATACAGCAAATCATACATGTGTAATATTAATAGCTACAGCAAAATTAGTAAGGTGCATATGGTTAAAGATGTAGGCCCATGTTTAGACAAACCTGGAGTTTGAATTCTAGAATTTTGTCCTATTTGAGTTACCCTGAACACATGATTCTGTACAATGGGGATAATTTCATGGGGCTGTCCTGGGCATAAAAATGACATAATGCATGTGAGTCAAAGCACATAGTACTGTGCCCAGCAGGAATAAGCACTCACAAAATTTCGCTAGTTGTTAAACAAACTAAAAATAATAAGAAAGCTGGGCATAGTTAGGTGAAGTAGACAGAGGATTATTTCTATTCTGAAAATAAATTCTGATAATATCAAATCTCTAGAAAGAGATGGCTTTGTTGTTTGTTTGTTTTTGGTTTGTTTCAGAGAAGAAGGATTTTTTTCCAATTTATCAAAGACCAAAAAGTGCCTTTAAAACTTTTTTTACAACCGGAGGAAACAAGAGTTACAGTAAGAAGCCTTAGAGCAGGTGGTCCAGTGTGGCAATGGTAGCTCACACATCACATAGGAGGCATGTATAGGTCAGATACTTGTTGTAACTCGGTAAATGACTTTCTCTAGTCTTCTGGGGCCAGACTGGAAATTGCCGTGCTGGGGCAGCATGTACTTGATGGAAAACTTTGTGCGTTTGGACAGACCATTTGTAACCCTGATAATTGTCATCAAATTGTACTGAAGTGGTTACTTGAAAGGTGCATTGGTGAGAATTGTTAGAATATTCAACTGTGATGACTTTAGTTGTTTATAAAAGTGTGGTTCTTTTTGTACAGTGTAATATACATCCCCAATTCTCCCACTGAGTTTATTTACTATTTTGTGATGTTTGCTATAGAGATGTTTGAAGCACTTAATTTTATTGAGCAAAAATCTGTGATTTGAAATATGTAAACATGATGGCTCCTAATTTCTGACTGTAACATCATTGTTCAGTGATGAGATGCCTGTTATCCAGAAGCTGACATAGAGGTCATTTTCTGTGCCCAGAACCTGGGGAAGATAGAGAAACAAAGGTTGGGTAGGGTGCATGTATTGCAAGAGAAATCACCTGGAGCCTCAGGCAATGTTGCCAGTTGAAGTGCATTCCTGCCAATTAGTGATTGCATGAACACACTTGCCTTCCCAGATCTTTCTCTCCCAGCCTTGCTTCCCTGAAACCACCTGGGAAGTCAGTAGTGCTGACAATAAACATGGATAAGAATAAATGCACTATCTTAGGCTCTAGTGCATTCCTGTGATGGAAATCATAGTGTGAAAAGAACCTATTAGTTAATGTTAGTGACTATATTACTACAAATGTTAATTGTCCACACAAAACATGATTTTCAGCTTCAAGAATCTAGAATAGATTCTTCTCAGGTTTCCAGTTCCTGGAAAAGGTGCATTTCTTTTGAGCAACTAGTTGTTTTTATTTTCTGATAGGTCTTTTGTGAATTTTGAAAAAATAATTGCTCTTTCTTTGTTTCGGTCACTGGGCAGTCACATTTCTGGCCCATCTCTGCAAATCCTACACTATCTAAGTCTAAAGACACTAGCTTTTATGCTGTTAGTTATAACTGCAGAAACCAGGGATCTATCTCTGGATAGTTTCCTCTTCATTCTCTTTTATTGTGATTTCCTCATCTGTTTTTTTATTTCCTCATATATGTACATTTCTGTAAGTCCTTTGAAATCTCTCTTGAATCATGTTAAATTAGATCGACACTTAACATTTTCCAAGCCAGGACAAGAGCACAGAAGGCCGACATTCCTTCTAAAGGTTGGAGCAGTAATGAAATCTTCACTTAGAGAAGGAAGAAGATGAAGTTGCAGAAGTTTCATATGGCCTGTTCCATTTATTGTCCTGAGAAAAAAAAAGCTTTCTTGGTTATGTCTTATGATCAGCAATTGCATCTTATTAAATAAATAATTTAGCAGGTCCTGTTTTTGAATTCTATGTGTGGCTAAACTATAGTTAAAAAAACATCTTTAGTTTGGAAGTCCTGGCTGGATTCTTTAGTTTGGTTTAAAATTTCTTTTGTTTGGGGGTTCCAGTCAAGACGGAGTTGTAGGTATAAATGCTTCAATTCCTTGCACAACCAAAAGAAGGATAACAATTTAAAAACAATAAATAACCAGAACTGCCAGAAAATCAAACTGAATGGAACTCTAACAGCCAAGGAGTTAAAGAAACATCTATCCAGATGGGTAGAATAGGTGGAGATGGGCAGCTGGGTGGAGAGGACCTGAGGTAAGGCTTCAGACCACGAGGGCAAGGCAGGGTCTTGCTGACCAGGAAACAAAAACTCAAAACCTTTAACGGTAAAATTCTATGGGGGTTGCAAAGGCGGGAGAAACTCCGTCTCACAAGAGAGTTCCCACAAACCTACCCACCTGGGAATCAGCACCTGAAAGGGCACAATCCAGTGGTGGGACGTGAGGGAAGTGAGAGAAAGTGGGATTAGAGCAGAGTGAGCCAGGAGCTTTGTTCCCTCTCTGACCCCTCCCCACCAGACAGCACCACAATACAGCAAAGAGGGTTGCCCTGCCCAGGTGAATACCTAAGGCTCCTCCCCTTACAATGTAACAGATGTGCTGAGACAAAGAAATATGGCCCAAATGAAGGAACAGATCAAAACTACAAAAAAAAAAAAAAAGATAAGCAACAAGGAGATAGACAACCTATCTGATGCAGAGTTCAAAACACTAGTAATCAGGATACTCACAAAATTGATTGAGCTGGGTTGCAAAATGAAGGAAGGAATGAAGTCTATACAAAGTAAATAAAGGAAAATGTACAGGGAACCAACAGTGAAGGGAAGGAAACAGACTCAAATCAGTGATTTGGAGCAAAAGGAAGAAATAAACATCCAACTAGAACAGAATAAAGAAACAAGAATTCAAAAAAATGAGAAGAGACTTAAAAGCCTCTCAGACAACTTTAAGTGCTCCAACATCTGAATCATAGGGGTTGCAGAAGGAGAAGAGGAAGAGCAAGAAATTAAAAACATATTTGAACAAATAATTAAGGAGAACTTTCCCAATCTGGTGAAGGAAATAGACCCAGGAAGTCCAGGAAGCCCAGAGAATCCCAAAGAAATTAGATCCAAGGAGGAACACATCAAAGCACATCATAATTAAGGTGACCAAGATTAAAGATAAGGAGAAAATCTTAAAAGCAGCAAGGGGACAGGAGACAGTTAACTACAAAGGAATGCCCATAAGATTATCAGCTGATTTCTCAAAAGAAACCTTACAGGTAAGAAGGGGCTGGAAAGAAGTATTCGAAGTCATGAAAGGCAAGGACCTACATCCTAAGGTAAATAATCTACACCCAGCAAAGCTATCACTTAGAATGGAAGGGCAGATGAAGTGCTCCCCAGATAAGGTCAAGTTAAAGGAGTTCATCATCACCAAGCCATTATTATACAAAATATTAAAGGGACTTATTTAAGAAATAGAAGAAGATCAAAAATACAAACAGTAAAATGATAATAAACTCACAAGTATTAACAACTGAACCTAAAAAACAGAAACAAAAACAAACTAAGCAAACAGGAACAGAATCACAGAAATGGAGATCACATGGAGGGTTATCAATGGAAAAGGGAAGGAGGAGAGTGGGGAGGGAAAGGTAAAGGGAATAAGCATAATTGATAGACATAAAATAGATAGGGAGAGGATAAGAAGAGTATAGGAAATAGAGAAGTCAAAGAACTAATGTGTACAACCCATGGACATGAACTACGGGCAGGGGAATGCTGGAGAGTGGGGGTGTTGCAGGGTGGAGGGGAGGATAAAAAGGAGAAAAAATTGGGACAACTGTAATAGCATAATCAATAAAATATACTTTAAAAAGATAAAAATTATTTTGTTTGGTTGTCCCAAGTAGTTAAGTTTCCCTTTTGAACAACTGAGTATGCACTTCCAAATACCTACTTTATCTGGCTCTCAGTCTAGGTAGTGTGTATTCACTCTAAATGACCCCAGGTTAAGCACCAGACAAACAGGTATAGTGCCTGTGCCCCAGCCCACGGAATTTGTTCAAATGAGCCAATCTTAAACCTCTTTGCTCTGCCTCATTCTTTCCTTCCCACAAAAACCACAATAGAGGAGAGTCCTCCCCATGCCTCATTCTCTTTC